>SCDZ01001288.1:0-14074 GCA_004143845.1 Drosophila lacertosa
TTTAGGGATGGCGGACAACTTAGCTATGCCCCTATAGTTCGTAATATCAGACTTACCACCTTTTTTGTGGAGAGGTATGATATACGATTCTTTCCAAAGGGATGAAAAGACAGCCCATTCAAGGAATACATTAAAAAGCATTAGCAATGGAAAAAGAAGGGACCCACTACACTCTTTGAGAAGACAACTTGGAATATTGTCTGGCCCAGCAGATTAGGAGGTCTTTAAGGAATTAATAGAGGAAGGAAGAGAAAAGTGTGATATAGTGGGAAAAGAGATAGAGTTGGAAGAAACAATGTTATAGGGATAAGAAAAATTATTAGAGAAGACAGAGGAATAAGTTGATTGGAAAAGTTTGCAAAGAGGTCCGAGGAAGCGGAGTCATTGCTAGCTTTTTTAGTTCAAAGAAAGAATGAGGAAGGCTGACCAGAAGACTTTCTGTTTAACTTAACAAAGTTAAAGAATTACTTAGGGTCTTGAGCAAATTGCCTTTTGCAACGTGCAAGATAATTTTCATGACACTGAGAATTAAGAATAAAAAAGTTTGACTTGACTAAGAGATATTTTGACAAGTCAAAACTAAATCCAGACTTTTAAAACTTTTTAAAACATTTTGATTTAATATTTTTTAAGTTTAGCAGTCTTCTTGTGAACCATGGTGGTTTAGAAAAATTGGTAAAGGGGATACTATTTGGAATACACACATCTAAGAGTGAGTTCAAAGTATTATAAAAAAAAATAGCAGCAATATTTATGTCAACAGCGTCATACAGAATTGACCCATCGGTTGGATAAATAAGCTCAGTTAATAAAGCGTAGTTTCCTCTACGAAAACAACGGCGGGGATTATAAGAGTGAGGTGAATGCAAATTGGAAGATTTGCAATCACATACAGAGATTTCTAAGACATATGGGGGGTCCGAGAGACTTTTACATCAAGGTGATCGTTGATAAAGATAAGATCAAGATTTCTATTAGATAGATTAGAAATCAAATTAATCTGAAACAACGAAAGGTCAAGGATGCCATCTAAAAAGTTATGCTGTGCGGAAGGAATTAGGTTATTTGAGGAGGCAAAAGATGACCACGAAATTTTTGGGATGTTAAAATCTCCCAATACAACGAATAGGTCATTAACACGGACATGGGTGAAAACTTTATTTATGCAGGATAGGTTCTGCAAGTAAGTTTTAATGTTGGAAGAGGGAGGAATATATGAACAAGTTATATACAACGAATCTTGCTCGAGAGTGACTTTTACAGAAATAAACTCAGCATTTGTGCTCTACGAGTCGGTCGATCTTGTCTATATACAGAGTGGGAATTTGAAAGCACTTCACAATCAGATATTGTTGAATTTAACAAAGTTTCGGAGAATGCGACAATATCTGATTGAAAAGAAATGCTATTCAAATAGGTGGATGATATAGATTAATTTTATAGTGGATATTTGTAACTTTCCAATTCCTTTATGAATTGAAAGTGTGTGCATATCGCTGTAGTTTGTTATTTCCATATGAGGCATTGCCGTGGGCAAGAATAAGAGTAGGAGGAAAATCCTGAAATAGGTATTTTGGGAGAATTAAACAGTGATTGTTTAGGGGTATGGGCCGATTCGTCACAATCGGATACATACCCATGATCGGACAACTCTTTGACATAGGTTAGTGGATTATTTATTATATTCTTATTGATTTCGGACATGATACGGACATGATATTGTTGGTATTATTCGAATATTTCTTTTTTTTTGTTTTGTTTATTTATTTTTTTTTATTTTTTTGTTTTGGACTCCTCATCACTCTTAATGTTGCTTTTGTGAACAACTATTCCTGCTTTTTTAAGAATGGTGGTGTTTCTATTTTCGTTTACTGTTTCCTTTTTGTATCTAGAGGTGAGCTTGGATCCTAGTCTGGTATTTAGTTTAACAAATAACGTCTGCCCTGGAGTGTAGGTTTTGATTACCCTTCGGTTTTGGTTATGATTCTCTGTGTCGGTAATTGGTTGTAATGTGCTTGTGTAGTTTGAGGTGTTGAAAGTCAAGCGGCGGTGACTAAGACGGACTCAAGTGCGTTAACGAAGTTGTCGGCATTGAGAAGAGGCTTTAGCTCAATGTGTCAACTTATATATGGTTTATATCTGACCCAATAAATGGTGGCTTTGGCTGCTTTCCTCAGCTACAGGAGGCAGATCGTCAGAGTTATCTGCCAGAATTCCAAATCGATTAGTACTAGGTGGCATTTCGCTCGTAACTAGAACTTAGGGGCTCGACTTTCTTTTAATTGCATACCAATGCATACCTGCGGAGTAGCGCTCTCTGCGCTTTGAACCTTTTGAGATTTGGATGGTATCGACGGAAAGCAAGAACGCGCTCTCTCGCTCGTTATGTGCAAGAGTTCGTTCGCCGGGTTGGGGGTGATTGACCGCATACGATCTGAATTTGCAATATTGTTATTTGCGCGGGGACAAAAGAGAGCCGACGCTCACGTTTCTGATGGCTAAGTCTGCGTGCGACGAATGTTTAATGGTTAATTGAGTAAATCTAACTTTGAAAGATCGAAAGTGTTCCGCGTATAGTCGTTGAATTTGATCCATAATGTCTTCTGTCGTTTGTATTCCGTTTATTACTGAGGGGCTTAAGTATTTTGTTAATATTTTCATAAGGTCTTCGTCTGAGAATGTTGGTAGAGAAATGGAATGTCTATGGAATGTAGGGAATGGAATAGTGAATTTGTTTTCAGGTGGCTGCTCTTTAAGGATAAAAATTTGATTTTTGAATGTATTAATTGGTATTTCCATACTATAAATAAGATTGGGCGAAGAACTTTGTGCACTGTGTTGTTTTCCTATTATTGATAAAACTTCATTCTGGAAATCGGAAATCTGGAAAGTACGTCGGTTACTACGCTTTCTTTTCCCGGTTTGTATAGGTGCCGTTTGTTATATTCATCTAATTACGATTTCCATCGTCTTATCGCTATTGGAAGGGTTCCAATTACAATAGTGTGAAAGGGGTTCGTGATCCATGTAAATCTTTACTTTAGAGCCACCATAAAGATAACCTCTAAATGATTTTATGGCCCAGCATATGGCTAACATTTCCTTTTTTGCAGTTTCGTTGCTTTCTTCAGTTTTTGAAAGTGTCCTAGATATTAATGATATTGGTCTATCGGCTTGGGAAAGTACTACTCCTATTGCGTAGTCTGAAGCGTCTGATGCGTATCCCATTATGAATCTTTTAAAGTATCCTCACAGTCCGAGATCTGAGTCTTTTAAGTGTTTTTGGAAAAGGGTAGTTGGTTATGGCTTCTATTTTTGCTGGATTTGTTTCTATTCCTTTGTCTGATATTACGAATCCCAAAAATTCGACTTTTGTTTTACAAAACTCGCATATGTCTAGCTGGCATTTTATGTTTGCTGCGATCAGCGTTCTAAAAATGATGTCGAGATTTTTACAGTGTGTTACAGAATGTCGTCAATGGCGCGTTGAAATATAGAAGGGGGATTTTTCAATCCAAAAGGGAGTCTTGTGAATTCGTATTTACCGTTGTTCACAGAAAACGCTGTTTTTTCTATGTCTTTTTCTTTCAAGAGGATTTGATGAAATCCGCTCTTAAGATCCAGTACGGAATATAATTTGTTGTTGCCTAGTTGTACAAGAACTCCGTTATTGTCCGGTATAGGGTACCGATCTGCTATTGTGACACTATTTAGTTTTCTGTAATCAATGACCATTCATTATTTTTTTATATTTGATGCATCTAGTTTCTTTGGAACATTGTATGGTGATCTAGAGGGGCGTATAATATTGTTTCCTAGAAGTTCTTTAATTTGTTTGTTAAACTCATCTTTTAAAGCCATTAAATATTGATAAAATTAAGAATATACTGTATTATGTGTATTTATACATATTTCTGCTTTTACGTTAGTGGTGTAAGTAAGTTTGTCTTTAGCTTCTGCAAAGATTTTAGGATATTTCTTTAAGAGTAAGTTTAATTCAAATTTCTGGTGATGATTGAAGTGATCTGCTCTAGGGATGATTACATTTACTGATTCGAATTTTCTTTGTTTGATTATCTTTATTGGGTATTGGATTTGGAACGAATTTAGGTTGAATATAGTTCCTTTTGGAGCCGGTGTCAATTGATATCTGGCGTTTGAATATTGAAATTTCTTTGTCGCTGATTAAGGGTGGTGGTGGCATTTGCGGTCTTTTTCCTGAACGGTCTTTTTTGGAACAGAATGCTTGATTCTCTAGCTTTAACCATAAATGTAAAGCGGAAGGTAAATCGGTTGGTTCTCTCTAACAAAAGTGTGTAGAGCTTTGTCTATATATTGTCGCGAATGGTTTGTAATATGCAGAAATATTTTGGTGTACCAATTGTATTTACGTATGGCTCTAATATTCTATTTACACTTTTCTTCCATGATCCGATCTTAGATTTATTTCCTGAAAGCTTCCGTAAAGTTTTCACAATATCGGGCACTCTATTTAGGTCTGCTAGATTTCCCTGATGTTTTGGATTAATTTCGTGTGGTTCTGCACTAGCGAAATCGAAAGTTAGATTCTGCGATTGTTGTATTATGGATGGCAATGATTAATTTAGTACTTTTTTAATGAGAGAAGGTATTTGGGCTGCCGTACTTGTGCTTGGGTGAGAAGATTGGTGTTGTTTGTTTGGGCCGAGAATGACAGGTCTAATTAAATTGGTTGGAATGGCCATTTTGGCAAAGTCTTAGTTTAAATTTACTTCAGTTGAGGGAATTTTAGAAATATTAATTGATTATGTTTTAAATTATTAATGAATTTAAGTGTTTATGTGAAGTGTGTAATTGTGTTGATGTGAAATAGCTTATATCAAAGAAATTTTACAATGAAATTTGTGAATGATCAATTTAATCATAAACTTTAAGCCTTAATTTTACTTGTTTTATTATTCTTTTTTTTTTTTTATTTTGTATGAAAACCAGGATCTGCTTTTGCCCTTCTATTCTGGAGGGTCCTTGTAGGATTTGCAGAATTAGGTTCTGTTATACTGCTTGTTGCGTAAATAATTTTATTTTATTGAACATTAATTTCGCAACAGCAGTTATTTATGTTTTTATCGTTATCGTTTTTTTTATATTTCAGTTGCATTTAAAAATTTGTATTAATTGATTATTCACACTTTCACTTATTCACTTAATTTTATTTTAGTTTGTATTTTTTTCTTAACTTTGTGTCATTTTTCTTTTATGTTTTAGGTATAGTTTTCGTTCACTTATTTACTAGCTTACATTTTAAATACGTTTGTTGCGGTTACTCCTTCTGGTGTTCCGGATGCTCTCCTGTTTGATTCCTACTAATGCTCCTGCAGTACACACGAATAAAAGGATGCTCTGCGGGCATGCTTGACAAAGCGTGTAATCCGCCGATGGTTGCTTTTGGTTTCCGTTAGGAAGAGTTCCACCGAATGGCGATGTGATGGGCCCACATAGTTGTGCAGACAATTGACTTGCCAATTGAACTTAATCAATTTTCCTCGCGCTGGAGTTGCAAGTAACTTCTGTACAGATCTAACTTAATGAGATGTCCTCGTGCTGGTCCCTGCTCGGGCGCCAGTTAATTCCAAGATATGTACGTTTTAAGAACTTCTTTATTGAATTGTCGAAATTGAACTAATTTCACAAATCTTAAGAATACCCTGATCTAGCTACCGGAAGCGGCGCTGGCGACAATCGTGCATTCAGCATTTAATGTTGTTTACATTTGGCGGCTCCTCAAATCGTTAATCGGCGGATGTTTGAATTATTGAACTCTAGTGGTCAATATTGTGTAACTTTTTAATTACAAAGTTTCAGAATTGTTTATGCCACTGAACTCTGGTCGTACGATGAACAATGTTGTTTGCAACTTAAGAGATAAACAATGTTGTTGCTAACTTGCGTGAGGAATGATTATTTCTTAGGGCCTAATTTTAAATTATGCTTTCTACAAAAATATTTGTCCGATTTTTAAACGAATCGCGAGCAAACTCTCGTCGTCTAAAGACGTGCGAACGGGCTGCTGTCGAAAATTTTCTGCGAGATAAGCTGTTATTCCAAAATTGTAACTGCACTGCTAAGCCCTGATTGGCCGAACCGATCGCGTGATTTGTCGCAAGCGCTACTGCCCCGTGTTTTGACGGGGCTTAGAATTTTGCCACAGTAATTCCCATGCTTGTTGTATGAGGCGACTAAGGGATTGGGTCTCCCTATACCCGGGCGTCGGAGCCAAAGGTTAGGCCCAACGAGTCCATAAAAATCGGTACCACGGGTTGAAAAGGTACTCCAAGACCTCTCATTGAAGTCGGCCCCCTAGTGGGAGTTCGTGGCGGCTGTTGGTTAAGCCCTTATGGCTCGGCCGCATAAAGCGGCGGAGGTGCCGGATACACCTCATCCCAAACCAAGGGGAACTACGTACCCGACAGTATGTAGTTTTGGTACCATAGGAGATAGCAGCTTGCTTGGTGCTTTAAACAAGAGCCCACTGTGCTATATGCTTGCATATCCGAGCACCGTGGTAGTGATCCTGTTTTGGAACACGCCACGTTTAACAAATCGGGAGAGATCCCCTTCGACTGCCTTGTATGCATCAACAAAAACAACATATCAATATCAAAAAGCCTGGCAAACCTGTAGCCAACCTCGAGTGCTACCATCCGATCAGCTTACTAAGGCCCCTGCTGTATAACATCTTCACAGCGGACTTACCAGTCGTTGAAACTCCTTATCTCCTGAAAGCCACATACGCCGATGACACAGCTTTCTTAGCCACTGCCGAGATACCCGAGGAAGCCTCTGCAATCGTCCAAAGTCAATTAGACGTGGTTAATGACTGGCATAGGAGGTGGAACATCTATATAAACAGCAACAAGTCCACAGCCATCACACTTTCACTGAGACCTGATAATTGTCCGCCAGTCCACATTGATAGAACAGCGATTTTAGAGGAGAATACTTGGGCATGACCCTAGACAGAAGACTAACCTGGAGGGGCCACCTGCTAAAAAAAAACGAGGTAGGCAGAGGTGACGCTAAAAGCATACTACTGGCTAATTGGCCGATTATCCAGCCTAGGCATTCGCTTAAAAATAATTATTTACAAAGCGGTCATTATACCAATTTGGACATACAACTGTGGGGAACTGCCTGCTAATGCAACCAACGACTCATCTAAACCTTCAAAAGTAAGGCGCTACGCATTATTTCAAACGCCTACATATACCATAAAACAACACCATACACTAAGTACTCAAGATACCCTGGGTCAAGGACGAGATAAGAAGGTACAGCCACATGTATCGAGAAAACCTTGCCATTAGACTCCTAGACAACAACCTGTGGAAAGAAATTTAAGCTTTTTTTTGTGTTTTGAGATTAGGTAACCTACCACCACCAGAATTTAGAACGAAAGCAAACGTTAATATCTAAGGCTTATACTTAATTGGGAAGTAGCCCAAGTAGATACAAAATTGGAATGTAAAAAGAAAGCCCACGGACCTCATTCTAATAGTGCTTATCTCAAGTTGTCCTTGTAGACCACACATGCTTAACGTATTCCTGCCCAGTGCTATGAGCCATTTTATGCTTAGTTTTACGGATTTCTCTTCTTTTCCCAATTCCGAATATGTTCACTACACGATTCTTATAGTGCCAAAATGTTGTGTTTGGTTACCTTCGAACCAATGCATCTTTGCATCATTGCAATCGTATGCAGATCACAGTGGAGAGCATTTACGCATTTAGGTGACACAACGTCTTCCAGTTCCTCAAGCAATGATTCAATACAAGCGTAGTTCACTAAATAACGCTTCTTGTTCCTGAATAAAATAACACTGCGTTTCAAAGTGGAACGCGCCTCTTTCAGCACTATTTGGTTCTGAACACAGTGCAAGGGCTTGTCTGATGTCTTAATAGTGTGGGTGAGAGAGACCTCGCTGTGAATTGATTCAGCGCAAGATTCTACCTCTTGTTCGTCTACAGCGTTAAGCTGTTGTCTCGACAAGGCGTCTGGGACCAGATTGTCTTTACCGGGGTTATAAAATAGGTGCGCATTAGACTCTTCAATGCGCGCTTTCCATCTTTTGATCTTTGGGTTTGTCTTAGATTACGAAACTGCTAAGGTCAAAGGATGATAGTCAGTGAAGATGTTTATATCTCTCACTCCATACAATAAATGCCTTTGTTTTGCTAGTGCCCATACAATGGCCAATAATTCTCTGTGATTTGTTGCATAGTTAACCTCACAGTCCATAAATGTTCTAGAAATCATTGTAATAGGACGACCCATTTGAGATAAGTGTAATCAATGACCAAGTAATAAATCGATTCTATTACGGTCACCAAGTTCGATTTGGTTTCGAACGAAGACGTCTGTCTTCCTTAATAGTTCCTTATTGAATGTCTAAGCTAAGTATAAGAAAGTCGATATAGCTAAGACTGGGAGCGACGCTTTGCTTATCATGTTCACTTGGTGATAGAGCGGTTGCACTGCAGATATGCTGCCTCTTTACCTTGGGTGTCAATAGCATGTGTGTTCAAATTACTCCACCCTTGAAATTTGCTTAGGACTTTGTTTATATAAACATCGTGAGAAAATGCCGCAATGTGTTTAATATATTATTTATGCAAAACATTGAATACAGTGTGCATTCAATATGTGAACATACTAAGCAAGACCCCACCCATGCCGTGGAATGAACCGTCCGTCGTTAGATCGAATGGCTTCTTAAAGTCGGGGTACCTGGGCGTTACATTCTCGGATGCCAAGATAATGCGCAACTTCTGAAACGCTTGTTAATGCGTCTCAAAAAACTGAGCTTTTATGTTCCTGGACCTATGCTTACTGACTGCTTCATTTTCACCCTTTCAGATACTCGATATAGGTCTTGCTATCGGACTGAAGTCCCCAATTAAGCATTTGTAATATATTGCGATGCCCAGAAATGGTCTGACTGCAAACAGCGTTATGGGTTCTGTCGTGGCACTATTGCTGGTGGCTATGAATCCTAAAAAATTCACGTCCCTCATTTATTCAGTCCATATGCTTAATGTGGGACTCTTCATCTTCTGAGAAGATATTTTCATCATTGACATAGCCATAGCTATACTTGCCAATCTGCTGTCGCAGTATGTCGTCGATGGATCTCTGGAAAATGCTTGTTGCATTCATCAGAGCAAAAGGGAGTCTTATGAACTCATTCTTCCCCTCGTTTACCGAGATGGAAGTTTATTCAGCGAGTGTGATCTGATGATAACCAGATTTGAGGTCCAATATTGAGAAATATTTGGCTTTGCCCAAATTTCCCAATATCGTCGAGACGTTTGGCATTGGGTACTTGTCAGGTATCGTTCTTTCGTTAAATTTACGATAGTCTATCACCAATCTAATTTTTTTATTCCCTGCCTCGTCGGTGCCTTTCTTATCTTCTACCCATATTGGGTTATTGTAAAGGTAGACACACTTCTGTATTATGCAATTCTTAAGCGGATCATGGATTTCTTTATTATCGAAGCCAGTTGCTTCCATTGGATATGGGTAAAGTCTGGTATAGACAGCTTCCTCATTCAGCAACGACTGAAGTGTTATGTTGGGCTCTGCAAAGGTCTTCTGTCTTGTGGGGTTGCTTCTGAACAATCTACGTAATTAAAATTGAAATTGGCATAGGTGTGGAAGGTAATTTGTACGACTTTCGTGTCCCATTTAAGTTGACTTGAAGCTTAACCAGGCGATGCACCTTCCTGTGGGTAGGGTTAAGGGGTATGAGACCATCGAATGTAGACAAGTCAGGTTTTGCTTTTGTATTAAAGATTAATACAAAGCATTTTTCGATGAATAACTTTAGGGCAGGGATCTCCCCTAAAAAAATTGAGCGCATTCGAGCCATCATCGCTGTTGTTTTCGTCAACATATTTGATATGGACCGGTCAACATCCATGGGCACCAGTGTAGTATTGCTATTCCGCCGCCTGCCACTCTTGACCCTGCGTCCTGTGTTGCTTACTATCTTATGGGTACTCGGCGCCACTTGTATGTGGCTCCTCTTGCTGGTTGCTTTGCATTTTTTCGCTCGGTTTACGCTCTTTTTGATCTTGACTTCTTGCGAAGTTAGATGCAAGGTTGAATTCAACCTCTTACCCAAGGGCGAGAGCCGAAGGCAAATCCTTTGGCTTTGCTGAAAAGACCACATCTGTGAGACTGCGCTTAAGACCTGGTATGAAAACACGCAATGCATCGTTGACATGTTGACCTTGTTGGTCAGCAACGTTAACTTCTTCCCTACTTCATCGTAATATTAAAATAAATATTGTAATATTACCACGTGTTGGGCTCCAATTAATAAGACTTTTCACTAGTTGTTTGATTTTAATTTTATTCTGAGTAGAACAGATGCGTTATTTCAGTATGCGGCAAGTCAACTTTACTTATGAATACAGAAATGGAATTGAATTCATAGCGATGACGCAATGCTGTGTTTGCCGGCTAAGCAGTGACATCCGGCCCAATGCTTGGTCAGCAAAATGTGGCTGAAGTAATATTTCGGAAAATGGCCGGTAACACTTAACTTAAGGTAACTTATAAATTAGTGTTTTTGTACGCGTACTTACGTTTGCTGTAAGTATCGAAATTGGCAATACGCGGCGGAGCCGCGAATTAAAACGAATTTCGACTCTGATGAATATTCTTTTATTCACGTGCTACAGCGAAGCTGTCAGTCACGGCAATCAAAACGAACTGAAGAAAACAATTTTTATAAGACAAAACGAAATCGAACTTATGGTTTCGAATTCGTCTCATAGCGGCCACGCAAATATGCTGTGTATGCCGGCTATGCAACGGCAACCGTCCAAATGCTCAGTCAGCAGTTTTGGCTGGTGTCGTATTCCGGTCAACAACTTGAAGACCGTTGACTTTAGTTAACTCCTCAGCCGATCTTATTTCGGCGCCCACCTCTCTCAACTGCAACGCAGATCTCCTTGCTGACGTGACGTGCCTGCATGCAAGGCCAACACAAATAAGTGCGCAGCACACAGCGACAATGATGAACGCTATACGATACGCGTAGTCGGCTCCGGCTTCTACCTTAAACCTTTGGATCTCCTCCAAGTTACGTTCAATTAGACGATGAAGGTAAGGGAGGCTGAGAACACCTTGGGTGGCAGTGATGTTCAATAGGGGCGATTCCCGGGACTGTGTTCTGTGTGTTGTTGTGGTTCAAGAACAGGGACTCGTTGACCATGGCTCTGTCTCTGAAGGTGATAAGATGGGTGCCATGCAACCGGACTTCAGCGCCGTTGTCCACTCGAACCCTAGCCGGTCTGTCGTTGATTATGATGATCCCGTCGTCCACCTGGGTGATTGCATTCAGGTTGCTTGGCTGAATCTCACAGTGGGCTGTACCTCCTGCATGAAGTTCTCTGGCGCATGAAGTTTCAGAAGCCAGGTGGTAAAATGTGGCTCCAGGTGTAACGGTGCAACCCTCAAGCGCGTGAGTTTCTCCACTGCAATCGGCTATAACGTTATCCATCACTCGTAGTACGTGGTCTTCATGGATGACAGGAAAAATTGTAATCTTCTTGCAAGCAAACTTAACTTCAGGGAATTTAATAATAAAATGTAAAGCATTGGCGGATTGGAGCACCTTTACAGACGCAACGGACATAAGATCCCCTATGGGGGTGTTGGTGGGTTTCTCTAGCCAAACCGTTTTCAAATCTGCATGGTCTAAAATATTTGGGCTAACAATGTTAGCCTTTGCAGGTGTTATGGCAAGCATTAAATTTTGCAACTCCATCATCAACATTCTATTCCTGGCCAATATCGTTTCATATAGATGGTCGGTATCAACTGGTGAGTTGTTGGCTACTTTGAGAATTTGATTGAGGTTAGCTGGTTTATTTGATTCTGAACTCTAGTATTAATTTCAATTTGCCTGTTGTTTGAATTTATTAGCTGCCATTTTGTAAATTTAACTTTCTCTAAGTCACCGACATCAGGTGTACCCGCCACAACCTTTAACATGGACCCCAGAATATCTAAACTCCTAGCGACCCCATGGTGCGCGCCTAGCGCTTCTAATAAGTCTCGGAGATGTGCGATGTCCACGTTTAAAAGTTTTTTCATGAGTGGTTGCTGAAACGGGAGGTTATCTAGACTGGCTGTTTCCTCCACCACCCGTCAGTACTCCGTGAGGTTAGCCGAGTACCTAACGTAGGCAAATTCCTCCCACACTAAGACTCGACCATCAACAATGGGAATGTACCTGGCCTGCGTATAGTCAGTGACATGCGCCGAGGCCAAGGTCAACCCGAAGAAAATCATAAATCCAAACCTGTGAAGTGCAGTTTTTTTTGTTTCTTTTATTAGATTTTTTATCAGCGAAGAGGAAACCCACCACCAAAAAATGGAAAAAAACTATTCCTAGTGGCTAGAATTGAATGGAAATTATTATTACCAACTTAATATAGTGTGCCTAGTGGCTAAAAAAAGGTATATGAAAAAAAACATGGGGATCATTTAAACAGGGTCACTTGATGTTGTCTTTATGTACCACCCTCCTTCTCTTCGCACAACGGCGTGACTTTGTTTCCAAGCCTCCGGTTAAATTTAAACAAAACTTGTTTGCCAACTTCGAAGATTCTATTTTGCCGTCAAGTAATTTCCCTGGCTCTGAGCGCAATCTGAGCGCCTCTAATTCTGTTCTCAATTTCGTTCTGTGGTTCGTCCGGGTTCGCCTGAACAACGTCAACAGGTCTCTTGTTGATAACAGCGTGGATATACTTGTTGTATTCAGTTGCTGCTAACAAAATGATTTCTACAGTATCGTCTATTTTTTTGTCAATCTTCAAGCACCTGGCAAGCTCCAGCAACGTGCTGTGGAATCGCTCTACCTGTCCATTTGAGACACTTTGTAGGGGTGGTGCATTTAAAATACTGACGCCAAAGTTGTTGGTAAGCATTGCTGATATTGTTTGTGAGTTTAATGATGGTTCATTGTCACAATATATCATTTTAGCCTTAGGAAAAAAAATGGGCTTAACCACAGCGAATTTTGAGAACTTGTCGATACAAGTCAGAAAAATTTTCTATCAGTAGAGAATATGCTTATGTGTAGCATCTTCCCTACGTGCGAGGGAATTGGGGTCTCGCCAAGCTCTTGCTTCTTAGGTTGTCTGTCGTACTTCGCCCTAGCGCATGTTTTGCAGTTCTGCACAATTTTATTGACCAGTTTTGCCATTTTTGGGAAGTAGTACTCGGAGAGTACCTGCTTCACGTTTTCTTGGGCCGACCTGTGAGCTCTATTATGCTCAGTGTTGAGAATTTCCCTTGTTTCGCCGACCCCAACTATGTCAACCACTCGGTTTTTGCAGTGCCAAAACTTCGTGGGCGGGAACCACCGGACTACCTCTTCTTGTATCATTGCAAGTGTGTGCAAATCACAGTGAAAGGCATTAAATCCCTTGGAGGCTATTATGTCCTCTAGTTCGTCTAGAAGAGATTTACTACAAGTGAAACTTTCCGCCTTTTTTTCCCAAAAAGAACAAAACTGCGTTTTAGCGCGCTTCTTCCAGCACTATCTGATTCTGGAAGCAATTCAACGGCTTGTCCGTTGCCTCGATAGTGTGGGCAAGAGATACTTCACTATGAATTGTTGCCGCACAAGAGTCTGCATCTTGTTCCTCTACATCGGTAAGCTGTTGTCTGGACAGGGCGTTCGCGACGAGATTTTCTTAGCCGGTTTTATAGAAGATACGTGCATTCGATTCGTCAATGCGCGCCTTCCACCTTTTAATCTAAGCATTAGAGTTGGATTCCGATACTGCAAAGGTTAAGGGCAGATGGTCGGTAACAATGCTTATATCTTTAACAGCGTACAAATAATGCCGTAGCTTGGCAAGTGCCCATATGATAGCCAATAGCTCTCTTTCATTGGTAGCATAGCTGACTTCCCTATCCTTCAATGTTCTTGAAATCATTTTTATCGGACGACCTTCTTGGGAGAGCACTGCACCTATACCATAGGCTGAAGCATCGGTCGTTAGATCGAATGGC
>SCDZ01001289.1:0-10936 GCA_004143845.1 Drosophila lacertosa
ACGCGATCAGCAGGAAGCAGCGCCATGATGTAATCGGGCATTTTTGGCTTTAAACGAAAGCAACGTATGCATTTGCTGATGACTGCTGAAACGGATTTTCTCCCTCCGATTGGCCAAAATCTTTGACGCAAAGCAGCCAATAGACTCTGCGGTCCAACGTGGAGAAATTTGTTGTTGAAGAATTCGATAATTGCAATTGTGACAGGATGACCATTAGGCAGGATGATAGGATGTTTAGCATTGAAGTCCAAATTTGAGTGTTGAAGACGGTGAAAGCGTGTGAGGCCTTTAAGTTTTTTCAGCACAAATCTATAGATGTAAGCAATCATTTTTTGCAGTTTTCCAAATGAATTTTGAATTTTGCAATAATGAAACAAGTCGTAATCTGTGGTTAGAATTAGTCCACTTCGTCGACGTTTTAGTAGATCGGATGAGATTAAGATGTTTTCTGGCCAAGCAGAAATATCCTTGCAGAAAAAATCAGGTCCTGTACGCCACAGATTTGATATTAGCAGTTCCGCTAAGGAACATCCTGAATTTGGGCGATTCTATTGGAGATAAAAATGTTGAAGTCCGATGGCGCTTGGCAAATCCAAGCGAGTGCAACAGTTGAGTTAGACCAGCAGAAATAATTACAAGAAATTGGGAGGGATTCGGCGAAGTTGCAAATTAGCTCAGTCATTAAATTTGCTGCGGCTAACTCCAACTTGGAAACATTCAAGGTTTTCAGTGCTACTCTGGACTTGGAGACAATCAGATGTGTAGAAATAGAGCCATTAAATTTCGACAGAAGATAGAGGCACGCGCTGTAAGCAGCTCGAAATGTGTTGAGCAGTTAAGACTGTATGGATGGACCAGCAAACTAAAGATTGTTAAGCGAGAATCCCGATGTGAATTTGGCAGATCCATCGAAAACGACACGTAGCTTCGTGGTAGAGCTGTCCAACTTTTGCAGGCAGTGGTGCGGCAAGAAATACTGTGGCAAATTCTTTTGCTTGACTGACGGAGATATATGACCCAAATTTATGTATTCCTGTATGAATGAAGCGTATTGTTCCTTTAAATTTGGATGCCTTAAGAGTTTGGCCTCCAGAGATGAGACTCCTAATTGGTCAAAGAATTTTTGCGGGCAGTCGTACAGCATATTCACCGGAAAGGAGTTGCGTGTGATGCTGCTGAAAATGGTGTTCGCATATAGCGCCTTCATCCGTGGGTGGAAACTAAGATCCACAGCAGCTATCCAAAATCCCAAATCCGATTTATGATGCTATCCAAATTATCGATCTCAGATTGGTGCTTGGACTGCTTTATTTGTGCCGGCAATGTGATGCCGGTACCATTGGTAGCGGAGAGCCCACCTGCTAAAATCCAACCTAACCGAGACTTTTGCGAAATATTCAGGTTATCGGCGATCTTAATTTGGCCAATGCACAAAAGTTGACAAAAGAGTCCAGCACCAATCAGCAGGTCGATGCGCTGGCTTTTATAAAAAACGGATCTGCAAGAACCAAATTATTATTAATGCTCCAATTTGAGTGATTTAAATCGCAATGGGGATGATTTTCGGTTATTGTGTGGGTAATGGAACTTGCCAATGAGATGCTGTAGTCCGAATTACATGATTTGAACATAAAGTCAACCGACTTGTCAGACAATGTTTGAGCGACGACCTTTGAGTTGGAGCTGGTTAACAAAATGAGAGGTGATGAGAGGATCAGCTGTGCTGCGGAGTCCAACGAATCACGGCACGGTACGAAAGCTCCAGATCGATAGCAGTATCCAGTGGTACATAATCCGGATTATCCAGAGCCAGTAGATATTAAAGCAGCCGAATCCGATTGAGCGGCAGCCGATGGTTGCGGAACAAAGTTGTGCAATGGAGCAAGATCCATATGCAACAATGAGTGATGCTTCGAGAGGCAGTGCCTACAGTGGCCAGAGTTCCGAAGGCAATTTAAACAAAGGTGGAGCCTTTTAGTCTCTTTGTAGCGAATATTTGGAGCGAGAGCTATGAATCCTGGGTGTTTTGCCAATTGATGATCTTTGGCATGACACAGTGCACAAAACAGATTAACAGGGTTTGATGAGGAGATTAACGAGCTACGTGCTAGTTTATGAGAACATTTTTCCGCCTGAGGGCTAGGTGCTTAAGTTACCATAGCGTTCTCCAAGTTCTATAACATGCGACACCTTTTTATCAAAAACGACAACATGTCCGACCATTTGGTAGCTTGTCGTGCGTAGATTGGTCAAATTTGAAAGCGAGGAGGTGCATTAGCAGTCCGTCAGGGATATTCGTCGATGCCTTGCTTTTTAGAGGTCGCATGTGGATTTATGTTGTAACTTTGCTCCCTTAAACATTTTACAGAACCTAACTAACGCTCCGAAATCCAAAACTTGCTCGTATGTGTGCTTGGAAATGTTACAACTTATTATCAAATTTCGCAACAAGTATTTCTATAGCCCCGCTATAGTTCGAGTCAGTAGACTCGAGAGAACAAATTGTGTATAATGGCATACCACTCAAGCAGGAACGCAAGTGTTGAAACTTCTCCAGGTTGCAGCGGTCATCATTGTTTCCAACGACTGTGTTGAACATGGCGTTAAAATCGGGCCAATCGATGTATGTGCCGCCAAATTTCGTAAGGTGCAGCTCGGGCAGCCTAGTGGGCTGCATCACATATCTGGTTGAGTTGACCTCCTCGGGGTAACGTGGGAACGCGGTTGAATTGGCTATGTTTGACTTACGCAGAATATTGATTTCACGAGAGAGATTTGATTTGGCTTAGTAACAGACTGAAAACTTTTGCCTTGCTTCACTAGTCTCTAACTCCTTCAAGTCCAATTTTTTCAATCAAGTCTGGGGCGCATCGAAGTCAGCATACATTCGATCAATGCCACTGATCCGTTGCTGTAGATCCGATTCGTCGAGGTTGGCGGATTCGTCTGAATCCAGAAATTTATGAAAAGCCACGAGTTGCCGTTGCACAGACTGCGTTTTGGCTTTGTAGAAGTCCAATTCACTAAAAGCCGCCACTGTCTCTGGCGAAGCTGATGGTTTAGACATTTAAACGATATCAAAAGCTGAGCGCGAAAATGAATACAAAAGTCATTATCACTTGAAATGCAGACACGGCTGGCAGATCAATATCAAAGTAGCAATAGAAATATGTTTGAACTTAGGTACAGTTTTTTTCCAAATTAACTTTGCGCACGCCAATTATTGCATTTACGTATTTACGTATGCATACGCCGTTACGAAATGTTTGTACGTATATACATACATCGTTATTATTACAAAGATATGCAATAATATTACCGAACCGAAAGCACAAAGACAAAAATGTCGTCTGTTGCTTTAAGGAGACAATATTTTTTGTCACCTTTAAGAAACAGCTACAAATACTTCTGCGTGCGCAAGAGCGTTTAATGCAAAAGACAATTTGTGATGGAAAGACAAAAGAGAAGAGTAAGCATACAAATGCATCAGCTGTGCACCGCACAAAAAAAAGCTGACTGTTGTGCAAATGCATATAAACTAATAGAGGACGCTTGTGGTTATTACAAAATCTTAATTTACATATTTAAAATGTAATCTGCTCCGACAATTTTAAATTAATGTAAGCTCATTCCGGTTTTCAAAAATTGCCTAAGCTCCACAATAACTTCATGATTTTATGGCTCATTTCGATTATTTGAAACGCCAAAGAAAAAAATTGCTTTTAAATAAGTTTTTTAATAGACTATAGCTCTTACATTACATAAATTAACTATTTTGTTATATCTTACTAGATTAATATATTATATATATGTATATAAATTCTCCTCGTTTTACTTTTGATTCTGCTGATTCTACATCAAATAATTTAGATAATAACATTGACTCGGCAGATTTGAGCTTTATTGAAGCAACATTAAAGTGTATTAGAAAAAACTGCCACAACTTTTATAGTAGTCTTAATAGGTCTGTTCATTTGGTTAACAACTTGAAAGCTGAACGAACAAAAGCTTTTTGGTTGCTAAATTGACCATCCATGAATTTAAGTCAACAATAAATAAATTGTGTGCAAGTTTTACGGAGAAGAAAAGTATCGAGCATATTATTTGCGAGGCATATATTTCACATAATGCGTGTGTAATATATTTTAAATCAATAAAATTTAATAAAGTCTCTTTTGTTGCATATGGATATTGTCAAGCTCCATCATGTAAATATTTTTTATTTCGTGAAACATATGACGGTGTTGTTTTGGTATAAACTAGCAGCCCAAATATTTCTCGCATAAGAGGTTTCAAAAAGCCCACGCATTGCAGAGCTATTAATAGATTTAAGGAAAAAGCTTCTATAAGAAATTACACTGCGTTTGAATACAGAGTAATAAAAATTAATAGTCTAAATATGTCTCGAGCTTATTCTAGCAATAATCAAATTAGTAGAGGTTGCCATTTTATAGATATTTAAAATCGGAGGAGAAAGGTAAATTGGACTTTGACACAGAGCCATTCAAAGATACATTCGGCATGGTATCTAATGGATATTCTCATTTTATCCAATTACTTTCTGCAAAAGTTTTGTTATGGGATAAAACAAATATAATAATGTTATTGACGCCCTGGAATGCTTACACATTCATATAGATGCTTCTGGAAATATAGTGCAGCCAATGAACTTTGTAAAAAAACGTATATTTTTGTATTCATTGGTTGCCCATATTCCTCAACTACGAATTGTTTTCCCCGTTGCACATGCAATTCTTTCAAATCATACGTCGTATGATATAGGCAAATTATTTGGCGAATTGCGTGAATTTTTTATCATACATAGAGATTATAGCTGATGTTAGCTTTGCAATAATTGGGTATATTTTAGATGAATTTAATAATGATGACCAATGACATGTGTTATTATTATAAATATATTTTAATGATTTCGCAATTCCAAAGGTCTGTGTTCATCTTTGTACGAGCCATTACATCAAAATCATGTGTCGTAACATCGATGAAGTAGTTGGCTTAGACAGAATTGAACTGAGAACATTTTTGAAATGCTCTAGGTTGCGCATTTTCAAAATAGTGTTGTTGAATTAGAAAAGTGGTTTCAAAATATTGCAATCATTCTTCTTTCTTTAAATGAAACAGCCGATATGGCCATGTCATATTTTACTTCCTATTCTGAGGAGATTAACAGATTTTATTTAATTGAAACAAAAAAATTTGCTATAAGTAACGGATTTTGTAAAGACCCAAATTTAATATCTGTTGCGCAAAAAAGCCTTTTCAAAATAAAGGTCTCAACAAATTTGCACAGACGTAACACAACTTATATCACAATATAAAGAAAATTGCTGTGTTTTAAATATGTACTTATGTCCAGAAATGGTAACCTTGATTTTAAATATATATATTGCTTACGCACCATTTTGAACCAATATGATGGGTAATTTTATTGATACATAAAATAAAAGACCTAGTACGGGCCAGTTGGATCTTTTTTTAAGGCACTGAAACTGAGTGTTATAAAACCTAATAATAAAATAGGCTTAAAGCTTGAAAAGTTTATTCAAAAATTAGACGATCTCTCTAAATCTTCTGTTAGACAAGTTGAACTTGCCTTTACGAATATTATGAAACTTCCATTTAATTATACAGTTGCTAAGGCCAAAAAAACAATTTATAAATGCAATCCTGAACAAGCTTTAGATGAGATTTCTGATAACAGAAAAAATTCCCAGCATAAAGAAACATGGGAAAAAACTTTTTAAAAGAATCAAAGTAGGAATGTTCAAAAAACATTTTTCTGAATAAGCAAGAATTCAGAAGAAGAAGAAATGGAAGAAAAATATGAAAGCTATCTTATTGCGTTAAAACTTAAAGGCAATTTGAGCAGTATTTCTGAACTTTACATATTAAGTTGCGAAACATTGTTTAAATATGTACATGGCGATGCAATCTCCCATCGTTTTATGTACAGCATAAATATTTAAAATTTAATTTCGTTGAATGAATGTACCTGGTTAACAAACTTCATTGTTGACGTTTGTTTCACAGTACTTTTGTACGAAAACAGAGAACTCTTTTATAAACTTGCCTTGACAGTTAAATAACTATTGCTTTAATTCTTTAAATTAGTAGAAGGTGATTTGTTGAATAATAGAACTGTACAAATGCCACAGTGCATCAAATAAATCGGGAAATTGTTTTTTTTTGGATCCATATGAGAATACGAAAATAACCCGTATATTTGCAAATTATTTTTTAAAAATGTTAAAGAGATTAAAGTCTTTTGCAAATTATTCAGTGACACATATTAAATATGATTTGCAATTGGATGATTACAATTGTGTTATTTTAATATTGCAATATGCTGATATATTGCAAAGTGTTCTTTAAGTCGCCTGATGCATTTAGCAACGAAATTTTTTTTGATGATTATGTGTCCATTGCTCTATTGGCATCAAAATGTAATCGTTTTATAAGTAATTTATGTAGCATAAATAAATCTAAAGCTGATCGAAAATTCAATCTTTGCCAAATATGTGAATTGTACCATATATAGATATGTTTTTAAATGATTCTGACTATGAATGAGCGACAATGTAAATGCAAATATATTAGCAATTGTTAATTTAATTGTAATTAATTGTTATTGTATATTGTAATAAAATTGTTTTATAATTGAAAAGGTGTTAATAAATTAATAAAAATAAATAAAAATTAATTAGTAATAAATTTTCTTAAATACGAGTTAAAACAAAATTTCTATTAAGAAACCGTTTCTACCTTACTTCATTCGATTACTCTATAAAAAAATGGAACATATGTATATATGGACAAACACGATTCGAATACCCCGGACCGAAGTTCTTACCACCTATATAACTCAATCAGTTTCTTAACTCAATCAAAACGATTAATTTAAAACCATTTTCTTTATAATGAAATGTGAGTTAAATACATATATGCGATTTTCTCAAAATCCCCTCTAAAAGCAAAATGATTGTACATTTCATATCTATTTCTGAAACTACGGTGCAAGCTGGGCCATTCTTTGTGAACATAAATGTCAGGAGGGCAAGCAGTGCCACCTTGTTAAAATTCTTATATATTGAGTAAGGCATATTAAAAAAGGAATATGCAATTTTCTCCTATTTTTTGTTTAACAATTGCTAAAATAAGTAGAAAAAGTTTAAATTGCAATACTTCCCGCTAACAATGTTCATAAAATTGCCCAACCCTGATTCAGCCCATTGGATCAGTTCACTTGTGATCTATCAGTCCGATAGACATATTGAATGAACAAGCTGAGGTCAGTCAATTAATTTTTAATTTTCTTAAAATCTGTACTAACGATTTGTGTAAATTTTATTGTTTTAAATTCTTAAAACAACTACCTACAAATTGATATAGCGTGCATTGTCGACCATTCTCTGTGAGCAGAGATATAAGTATTTAAACGCAATATAGATTGTTTTAGCACATTTTGTATGGGACTGGCGGCGAGGTTGCTGCATATCGGCTTAAATTTCTCAAAAACGTTACTAACGATTGTTATAATTTTTTTAAGCGTTGTAAAGGTGAAACTTTTGGCTTCAATCCATACCAGGTTTTGAGGGCCATTGCTTCAAAGTACGTAAATTTTTAAGATATGTTAAAATTCAATTTTTCACCCCTTATTTTGTGCAAAATGCAATTTTTTTTAAATAAAGTACATTTATATAATAGAGAATTCTCTTCTTAATAATCGAGCATCAAAATTTATTTAATTAGATCTTTAAAAACAAAAATAATAAGCATAACAAAATTCTGTATCGGTAGTTCCGATAACCGCTGCTAAACGGCCGTTGCTACTTTGACGCACATGAAAATAATATTTGATTTACTTTACTTGTCATAGGCAACTCTACTCTTAACGAGTAATAAAAAAGTACTCAATGAGTACAAGTATCGCAAAGAGCGCGCCCATTTTGTTAGCGTCAGCGCTCCAAGAAAAGCACTTTCAAACGCGCTTCGTGTTAAATTGTCCTAGTATCAAAACCACGTGTTAGTTGTACAAATGTATTGCGAGACGAAAATATAAGTGAATATTCCGAATTTTGTATTAATTAAGTTTAAAAAATAAACCTTGAGGAGGCATCCAACGGATGCATTTAACTGTATTCGTTTATTATCAAAATTATATGTTTTGTGTATTAATAAGTTAAAAATGGAATTGCATGTCTGGAAAGGGTTACTCTTGCAGTGGGTGAGTGTTTGATACTCGAAGTTAGAAATAAGAAAATATGCAACTTTTTTATGTTCTAAAGGTACAAAAATGCAACTTCATAGAAATTACATCTTGCCTAGAAGATTCCGAAATTGAGGAATTTTTTGCCATTTATGAGCAGTATGCTTGCATCGAGTTACCGGAAACCCAATCCGGATCGTCTAAAACTAAACATCCTTTAAGGTCGCTTCAAATTTTTCTAAAAGGTGCGCGTCCATTTAAATAAATGGTTTCGTATTTTATTTTATTCATTTTGTTTCTTTTTAGATATGTATCCAAACTTTAAGCCGTATTGGGAACACGATGGCCGTGTAGCACCAGCAGATTACATTTATGTGTATACACTTCTTATGCACTACACATGCGTTCGGAAACCTAGCAAATATTTCCAAAGTATCTGCAAACATTTTCCAGATTATATGCAGCAGTGCATTGCGATGTTTCTGAAGGAGACTGTTAATAAGCCACAGCTAACTCGCAGCAGTTTGCGTGAAACTATTATTAATATTCAAAATAATAAAAAAAATATTTCCGTTTCGGTCCCGTCGCAAGTGCTAGATAGCTCGCACTTTGCATTCCTGCAAGAAAATTCGTGCCGGGATCAACCCTACCCCATGTCTCCCAACAACACTAGCAATAGAATTAACAGTAACAACAAATATCCAACTTTAGTTGAACATGAGTTGAATGCGAGTGTAAACGCTGTGACGTCAATGGAACAGCACGTATGTCAAAAGCCAGCACCTGTAACACCAAAAACTGAACTTCTTGAGCAGCGAACACGTGAACTTTTGGGATTGCGGGTAAGAAGCTATTTACAGGGAAAACAAATATCTACAATTGACATTTTTGCAGGCTCAGTTGGAAACAGAGCGTTATGAAAAAGCTGTTCTAGAAGATCAAATTTTAGAAAATGAGCAGCTTATCAATTCTCTTAATAAAGGTATATACACAGACAATTATATTAAATACTAAAAAAAATTTATTTGGGTGTTTCATCTACAATTCAAGAGAACAAAATGAAAAAGATACAATTGGCCAAGCTATCCGACACTCTGCAAAACCAAATCGTAAATGAGGACAGTTGCAAAAATAATTATGTGGATAATGAATTTGATAATGTATGTTAAAAACTAATTCGGTTGAAGTAGACACTGCCTTCCCAATTTATTTATTAACGGTTGTTCCCATATTCCCTTATTACAGTTGAATAGACGTTTGCATAAAGAGCTTAGAAACAAGGATATTGCCCTTGCCGAAAATACTGAACAGATACATGATTTGAAAACCAAATATGCTAAAGTGAGTTACAAGGTAGGTACACAATGCGCTTTATTTGTAATTATTTGTGGTAGTCAATAAAAGCTACAATGGTTTTATGCAAATGGCAGAAAAATGCAGACCCGATCACTAAGGTATATAAATATTATGTTAGCCAACTGAAAAGTGAAGTTAAAAATTAGTTTTATTGATACTAACTTTTAACTTCGCTTTATTTTAGCTGGTCTCGGATATTACAAGTTTTGGAGATCCATTTTATCTGTTTTTATATATTCATTTATTTTAATAAAGAGTTGACAAAACAAGTATTTAGCTAATAGAATATACATTTATATTTTAAAGAAGAAAAAAAATGTCCAGCCAACTATGCTCCTGCTCACTGCAAATTGTATGTGACATTTTTTGAATATATAGCTAAATATGCAGAAGTTATTTAAATAAATAAAAATCTTATCTAATAAATTCTTCTAAATATTACAAAGATATGTTTTGAAATGAAAATGTATATATATAATGACGTTGTTGCTATTTTTTTGTAAAGAAAAGACAAGTTTTCAATATTTAAATGTATTTATTATTTCGTGTGGGATGGTGGATTGAGACTAACTTACATCAGTGGCTTAAGATCTATTTAAAGGGATCGCGACCCTGGAGAACGTGACAATTGGCGCGTGCCAAAAGCAAACTGATAACGATGCTGGCGTACGTGACAATTAGCATAAAAAAAGACAAAAGAATGGACAGTTATTCAAAAAATAACTGTTCTTACAAATCTTGCGTTGTAAACTACAGTGGGCATGGGTGTATTAAAATGTGTTTGGACAGTGGGTATTAATAAAGTGGGAAAAGGGTAGGGTAAATACTACATGTGTCACTCCACACCTAAAGGAAAAAATCGATCTAATTTATTTTTGAATTTTCTAAAATTTATGGGTTATGTATATGATTAAATTTAAGATGAGAATATTACATAATTATGAATTTTAATCAACTTATTTACTTAAATTATAATTTAATTTTTTCATACAATTATGATTTTGAATTTTTTGTAGCTTTTATGTTATAATAATATTTGGTACAATGTACTTAGTTTGTGTAAGTAAATGGTTTTAAGTATATTTGCTACTATATAAATTTTTTATTTTATTGTGAATATTTACGTTTGTTAATACTTTTTTTTTTGAAAGTTTGTTTTGTAACTATCAATTTCATGTCCCCTACTAATTTCTTTGTAATGGTCATCATTTATTTCTTGAATTTCTTTAGATTTCTTGAAAGGATTATTTAGTTTAATGCGAATAAGAGGTGCTTTTCTATATCTAGTGTTAATGCTTTATTTGTCCAGATCTTTGTTTTTCTTATTTATTTTGTTTTCTTTTATTTCTGTATATT
>SCDZ01001290.1:0-10922 GCA_004143845.1 Drosophila lacertosa
AGAAAAAAAAAAAAAAAAAAAAAAAACAACCATAAAAAAAAAAAAAAAAAAAACCACCCCCAGCAGCAGCAGCAACAGCAGCAGCAGCACCTGGCTGACAGCAGGTCTCGCAGCAGCTCAGCCACTACCCTCTGTGTGACCTCTGCCTGGCCACCTTTTCCACCTGACCGAAACACACATACACACACACACGTAGACACCCCCTCCTCCCCCCTCCTCCTCCCACACACACACACAACGCCCATGTTCACATCATGAACGACGATGACGTCGTCGGTTGCCCATTGAGAATGGCCAAAAACGGGCATATTAGTTGTGGCTAAATGAGAAGGGATGGAAGTAACTGCGAAACCATAAATATATATAAAATATATATAAATATAAAAAATAAATATAAAGATATATAAATATAAAAAATGAATATATATAAATAAAAAAGATACATATAAAAATATCTAGATATAAATAAATATTAATACAAATATATATATAAATTTAAATAAATAAAAATAGAAATATATGTAAATATCAATATAAATAAATATATGTATAAATAAAAATATATATTAATATAAATATGTATTAATATTAATATAATTTTATATTTAAAATATAAAAATAAATCTAAAGATATATAGACATAAAGAAAGATAAATATAAATATATATAATTATAAATATTTGTTAATATCAATATAAATATATATATATGTATGTATAAATAAATATATAAATCAATATAAATATTTATAAATAAATATATATAAATATAAAAAAATATATATGTTAATATAAAAATATATATATATAAATATTAAAACAAATAAAATATTTCTCATATTTAAATATCTCTCATATTTGTTTCTTCTTCCTTGTCGCTTCTTCTTTACGCCTTCTTCCTTAATTTTTCTGATTGCTTCTTTCATCCTTCTTGCTTTCACTTTCTATCTTCTACCTTTCACATTTTTCTTGTTCCTTTTTTTTTGTTCTTCCTTCTTTGTTTTCCTTGTCCATTCTTCTTTGTGCCTTCTTCTTACTTTGTTCTAATTTTCTATCTTCAACCTTCTATCTTCTATCTATCTTCTCTCTTCTCTCTTCTACCTTATACCTTCCTCCTTCCATCTTCAATCTTATATCTTCTATTGTTTATCTCCTATCTATTATCTTCCATCTTCTACCCTTCACATTCAACCTTTTACCTTCTTCCCTTTACCATCTACATTGCTCCATTTTTCTTCTAAAAACATAAACTTCTTTATAAAATTGCTTCTACTTTAAAGCTGCTTGAATCGCTTCCCACAACAGCTAATTACAGGGTATCACCCAGTCGAGCCAGCCCAACCCAATCATTCCTACTTTCTTTTTTTTTCACCTTTTTTTAACGTTGTTTTTGTTGTTGCCACTCAGTTGCCTTGGCCGATTCTCTGTATATATACACTATATAAATACATACACACATACATATGTGTATGTGTGTGTGTGTGTGTGTGTGTGCGTCTAGTACATATATAAACAACACATCATGGCCATGTGCCAGACCAGACCAGAGGGAGGCAAGTTCTTCTGAATTTCTGATGTTATTCTGATAAATTCTTTGCTGCTCTCTCTCTCTCTCTCTTTCACTCCCTTATATATATATGTATATTTAGTATACAGTCTTAGTAGTTGTGTGTGTGTGTTGGGGAGTTGTGTTACCAACCTGGCCGCAACAAAAAAAAAGCAAAAAAAAAAACAACAATTTTCTCGCCTCCAGCTTTGCAGCATTTTCTGATGTGGCAGCAAAAATCAATACGGATGAACAGAGACTACAACAATTTTAATGCCATTCACATATACATATGTATATATACCAGAAAAAGCTGGTTTTTCCAAGCATGCTGATGAATTTACAAGAAATTTATATTAAATGTATTAACATTAATTTTCATATAGAGTTTTATTGGGAAATTAAAAGCTGATCGAATAAAAAACGAGCTTGAACAAAATTTTGCTATTCAATATAATAAAATATGAATTGCTAGTTAAACTTAAATTGCTAGTTAAATTAAATATTAAAGGTAGATTTATGCGCTGATGTTTAGATGCTGAGATGCAACTTAAATATCAATCATTCAATCAACTACGTATCCCTCAGTCAATTGATAAAGCAATCACTTAGTTACTCAATCAGTCAATCAACGACTTAATCAATCAATCAAGACAGCCCTCATTCAGTTAGTCAGTCAGTTAATCCAGTTAGTCAGCTTAAACAAATAGTTTTAAATAAATAGATTGTAGTTGTTCTTTTTTTTTTTTTTAAAAATCCCTGACTCACCTAGCACAGCTATCAGTCAATCAATACATCAGTCATCGCTTCTCACTTGCTCCAAGCCCTATTTATGACACAGTTTTCTCAAGAATTAAATGGCTTATCTGATTAATAGCTGAACAATACTGAAGTGAACTTTGAAATCAATGTGGAGATTGAGTTGAACGAGGAAGAGGTTTCAGCTGATGTAAGGCTAGATTGAAGATTGATATGTTATCTCATACAAGGTTAAGTTAGCTAACAAAAAGTTGCGAAAGAAGTTTGCTCAGCTTTCTTTAATAGATGAAATACTTGAAAGTTAAATAATTAAAGTAAAATTTATATATAGAATAAAAAGAAGTTTTATATTTGATTTATAAGCAAGTTCTTCTGTGATTGATCAATTAGCTTAATAATTGATATTGTCCGGTCTACAAGAATGTCAAACTTTGTATTATCTAACGCATTTAAAAGGAATTCTTTTGGAAAATCCCCCATGCGACAAATGTTCGATTCTATTTATCGCCTAATCGGAGAGTAGTAACATCAATTGAATTCTACGAATATTTGGGGAGAGTAAGGGTAAAGGGGAATGTTGACTTTGGTGCGCTGAATCATGCGATAGGGAATTGGCAATAAATTGCAGATTGGATTTTACTGTCGTCGGGTAAAGTGTTGGCAATAAAAGAACAGCAGAGAAAACAAATGCTGTCGATATCAGTTAAAATGCGACTGCGACTGCGACTGCGACTGCGATAAGCGCAACATCTGTTAAGCAAGAGGCGCAATTAATCTATCTATAGGTCTCAAACCTATCAGGTATCACATACGGACGCCATTTTATGTCGCGTTATCGTTATCGTTATCGATGCCGATTTCAATTTCGATTTAAGAGCTACAAATTGTTAACGATTGCAACTGCAATGCGGTAAGGAAATGACACGAGGCCCCTAAACTCATCCGACTAATTGACGACAAATACACTCACACACACACACACACACACACACACACACACAGACATTGATTGGAGGTCGCTGCAATCTGCAGCTAATTGCATTTCGACGGCGACGACAGTTGTAAAATATGCGAGCGAAGATTTAAGTGACACGCAACAACAACAACAACAACTACGATAACAACAATAGAAAAGAGTAGCCTGGAAGATACCCTGTTATTTTTTTCTAAACGAAATCAGCCAAAAAATGTGCTTCTATATTTATATTTATAGTAAGAATATTAAAACATTAATACAAAAATCAATTTGAGCTTCTGTGAAGATACCCTGCAATCGATTACATACTTAAACTTACTTAGCTTTTTACTTAAAGTAATAGTTAGATATTAAAATACAAATAAAATATACAAAAGTTTACCATTGAAGTCAAACTCATTTAGAGATACCCTGTAAAAAGTACTAAGTAATACCATTATTGCGCTCACTAGCTACAATAACTAAGAAACTATGCTAAAAACCTTTTAACTTACCGATAAACCTTAAAAAATGCTGACTTAATGATTAATTCCCATAAAAATACCCTGTAAAGAATACCTTAAAATCGACAATTCGTTAAAACTGAAACAACAAGCCATAAAACTAGAGATATATCCTGTAAGCTGTGTTAAAAGCAACGATAATTATATCGATAAATATATCGATAATAATTTTCGATAATACTTAAAATGAATATAAAAATGCGATGTTTATTTCAGTAAATAAAGTTGCTCTTAAATATAAAGAATTAACTTAAATGAGTTAATTTATACGATGTAAAAAATACAAAATATATCGATAAATATGCATGAAGCTCTAAACTTAAAAATCGATAGAAACAAATATCAGAATATATGCTAAATAATATGCATACAAAATAAGAGGACACTTCATTTAAGCCACACAACAAACTATCGATATCGATAATTATCGACAGATAAAATATTATATTATATGAAATTTGACTTTACTTCCCCTTTGCAAGTTGACTTTAATAACTAATATACCCGATTAGGAAACGAAGTGGGCATCGCAATTGGCAGTAGGCAAAAAGAAAAAACAGCCGTAGGAAAAGCCAAAGTATCTGTCATATTGGCAATGCAATCGGTTTTTCATTGAGTGCGCAGATTATGGCCTGCCATAAGGAAGCACTTTTGTCCGAGTTTAAGTAAACATCGCAATTTAAACCCCTTCGCATGGGAAATGTGCAACCGAAGGTCGCCAGCGGGGCTATATCTCTAGATCGATAAGCTGTCGCACTTGAATGGAGAGCAGAGAGAGAGTGAGTGAGAGAGCAGAGTGAATATTATATCTCTTCTCTGCTCTCGCTGCTGTCACGCCTTTTAACATCTGGCTGAGATCTGAAGCTGCGATCGTATCTAATTAGACAGCTCCGCTCTTCAATTGAACCCAAACCACAAACCTTAACTTGAGCACTTGCGGTCAACTCCGGAACACATGGCCCTCGTTTAGTGATAAATAAAAAAATATAAAAAATAAAAAAAACAGTCGCAGCAGCCACAAAGTATAAATAAAGATAAGCTGAGTTTAAAGAGGTTTTAAGAGAGGTTAAGGAAGTAATTACTTAATATGAAAATTGGTAGAGTAAGGGTTTAGTACAAAAATGTTATATAGAGTATATATAGGGCATGGTTTAACTATATATAATATATATAAAAAGATATCAGATATTCTTAGTTAGTGTTAACAACTCTATCAACCCAATCTAATTAATATAATAATTTTATTCAGCTCACAATTCACATACATTTGATTTTTATATATCATTAAACTAGTTAAGAAATTAATTCTAAAAGATTGTATAAGGTTTTAAATTAATTGATTAAATATTTAAAATTAAATATTTTTTTAATATATATTACATATACAAATCTATAAATGTTCCTATAAAATGCCTATATACCCCAAAAAGTGTAGCTTATCAGCTTGGAAAGTAATAAGGTATAAAGAGATTATAAGAGAATTTAAATATTAAAAATGCTTTTTTTTTATATATAACAAATGCAAATCTTTCTTTCCAGAACTGTCAATGTTCCCATGCAAACCTATATACCCCCAGAACTTGTAGTGTATCAGTCATCAGGTTGAGTACAAAGTTAAAATCTAAACAAAACCTCAAAACTTTGTCACTTTACTTTGCACAAACTTTGCGGTTGACCAAACGATTTGCATGGAATGTCCCAGAACTTAAGATAGGGCTAAAAAAAAATAATGGGTACAGGGGAATGAAAAACAAACATTATGATTATTATTATATGTATTTTTTTTTTTGTTTTTTGTTGCCTGCACTAAATTGTGAAGATAAGACCAAAAATTTGCGGTCATCTTGTTAGCATTGAGTGTCCAAGTCCATGGGAACTGGATTGGGTTGATTATTTTGGGGATTGTGTTTATGATGGCAATTTTTTTTCTTTATTCGTTTCAAACCAACCACCAACCAAATGAGACAAAAATGTTATGCACATAATCGAAAGGAAAAAAAATGCCAGCGAAGTGAAATGGAAATCAAATCATGAGCACGGATTGTGTGGCGAACATTGATCTATATAGAAAATGCGAAACATCAGCGAAATTAATCAAAAAAAATGTAAAAAAGGCGAAAAAGTATCAAAAGATATCAAGAATCAAATATTCACTTTTGGGTGGTCGAAAATTAAATACGCTTTTAATTAAATAAAATAAATTGAAAATAAATACACAAATTAACTCTTATAAATGTAAATAAAAATAATATTATCAAAACATATTAGGAATGAAAAATGTTCTTTTGGGTGGTCGAAAATTAAATACGCTTTTAATTAAATAAAATAAATAAAAATAAATAAATACAAAAATTAACCCTACAAAATATAAATAAAAAATAAAAGTATCAAAAGATATCACGAATCAAATATTTACTTTTGGGTGGTCGTTAATAAAATACGCTTTTAATAAAAAAAAAAACATACAAATTAAATATACAAATTAACTCTTATAAATATAAATAATTACTTAAAATGTGTAAGCAGCAAATGAAAATTTTGACACAGAAAATATTTTTAAAAACAAAAATGTTTTTCAAATTCAACAAAAAGTTTTTTGGATTTAAAGCTAAAAGTTCTTTAAGTCAATATAAAAACAAATTTAAAAACAATATTTGCATTTAGGTTTTTTTTTAAGATCACATTAACTTGTAAAAGAGATTTTATATATTGAAACTTAAAAATAAAGCCATCCAATATTGATAGAAAAAAAACCAATTTTGTTTGAAGTAAAACCAAATGTTTAAATGATTCCTCCTCTAGGAACTCCAAAAAAAAGCTTTCTATTATTGATAAAACACGGAAAAGTTTAGCTTAGTAAGTTAAGATATCTTTAAAACAAAGAAATGTTTTCATACAAAAACTAAAGTCTAAACTGATATTTTGTAGGGTAACATTTTAATAAAGTTCTTCAATCTGACTTTGAAATAAATTAACAGCAGGATTGAAAAAGAAGAAACTCCACAAAATGATTTGGAAATATGACAACAAAGAACTTTAAATGGACAAATATAGATAAAGATTAAGGCTATATAATGTTTTAGTATATATAAAGCAAATATTAATATTTCTATAAATTATTTACACATATAAATTTATATAAATTTATATATATTTATACATATATTCACACATTTCACGTCGTAGTTAAAATGATCGCTGCAAGTGTATACAAAAAAAAAAGAAAAATGAGAGGTAGTAAAAAAAACCTCAACTGAATGTAATCGGAGGAAATAAAATTAAAATTTTGACTGATACACATATATATAGGTACATCTAGGTACTATATATAGGTTTTATGGAGACTCTCATAAATGATGCCTAGATCTTATAAGGTTTTTATATTTGGCATGCATTCGCAAGTTCTGGAAGTGTCATTCACCTATCTGCTAGGTAAACAATTAATAAAAAAAAATGTATCAAAAAGAAAAACAACGGTAAATGACTAACTGAGTAATGCTGTCTCTTGCGCACGCTGAGCTCTCTTTCCCGCTTTGTCTGACAGAGAATTGTATCTGAGCTGTACCAAGCACGTGTTTCGAATGTGGCCCAAAGTATCTTATGGCCAAGACATGCTCCCTCTCCCTCTTCCTCCCGCCCTCTCCCTCTCCCTCTCTTTCTCTCTTTCTTTAGCTTAGCTTTGTTTATGTTTATCGCTTATTAATCATGAGTTTGGACAATGTTCGGTGCATGGACTTTATGTGTGCACCTGTAAATATAACACAGTCCAATCCAACTTGCTTGATCAATCATCCGATCCAATTACAGACATATATACACATGCATGTATATATATATATGTGTGTGTGTGTGTGTGTATATACTTGATTCTGATGTCATTGAACACAGATCTCGCCGCATTTTAATTTTCATATAATATTTTTTTTGCTTTTCCGTTCGTTTTTGGCCTGAATTTTATCTTGCGAATGCAATTTTTATATATATAAAATTTTACGGATCATATTACGGCCAGCTTTGGATGGTGTTCTCGGGCTCGTTACAGGTGCGATTCAAAATTTATGCTGAATCTGTGCAAATCGAGAGAATATATATACATATATCTACATACATATATGCTTATACATATATATTTATTTATATGTAATTTTGCTTGTGTTCAGCTTTCTTGCGGATCTTGAGTAATATCCATAGCATAAAGTTAAGTGGAGTTCATTTTGGCACGTAAAAAGTATCATTTATGCCCAAAATATACTATCGATAAATTGATAAATGAAAAACTTAAGATAGTCCATAGTTTAAAACAAGAACTTCGACTTTTATTTGAACTTTATGCATTTAAATAGATAATTAAAATAAAAAATAAACAATCAACAATTTGCGATTTGTTTAATGTGGAACTGCTATCGTTAAATCGATTAATAACTAACTATAACTATCGCGCTTTTAAGTTTCAATGTGAAATGTTTTAAAGTTTCTTAAAGCTTTTCTATGCAACCACATATAAATTTTTATAAGAAACCCTAGTTAAATCGTTATCGATAAAAACCGATAGTAATAATCGATTTATTTTCTTTGTTAACTAGATAAAATTAGTTTCGAGCATTATATACAAATGCCTAAAAAGCATTCATAGTTAAAGCTAAAATTTAACTAAATATTAAACATACTCATTTCGATAACAATATCGCTTATCGATTGGTTTTGTTAGCACACAATTTGTAAGCAACTTTTTGTCCGTCTGTAAAGAGTTTTTTTCAGTGCATTTAATAAGCAAAAATGCGTTTTTATTATTTATGCAGTGATTAAATTCCTTACCAATTATTTTATATATAACTTTTGCTTTTCCGTTTCCATTTCCATCGACATCATTTGAAGTTGCTCAAATGCAGCGAAAGTTTTCCACACACCGGCAATTACCATTAAAATCGATAAACAATTGTCGTTAATATTAAATGGCTTAAGGACGCGAGGACTGAGTCACAAAAACGGAATTCAATTCGCATTTGTCACACGGCCAAAGTCGAGGCCCAAAGATAAAAAATACTCAAAAAAAAAAATGTGGTCTTCTTTAAATGTTTCAAAGCATGCCTAATCATTATTTTTATTCTGCTTCATTTTATTTTTTTTTTTGTTATTTTTTGTATGGCACCTAGCAACTTATGAGAAAGCGCCAGCCCCGTTCCCACATTTTTTTTTAATGGGCCACTTGAGCTTACCGGGAACTCAACAGCAGGCAACAGGCAAAATGGGCAGGCGACTCAATGCCGACGATTGTTCAACAAGACACAACAAACACACACACACACACACAAACAATACTCAGCGCTGGCCATTTTCTTATTTATTTTATCAAAAGGTAATTCCAGATTTTCTACGTTTGATAAATGGGGGCGCACATTATGGATTTTGTTGGAAGCAAGCATGTGAGAGAGAAGCGACAGAGAAGCAGGAGAGAAGCGAGAGAAAAGATAAGGAAACTTGAAAGAAGTAAAAAAGAAGCGAGAGAGAAAAGAGAGAGAAGCGAAGATACAATGACAGAGAAGCGATTGAGATGCGAGAGAAAAGCGACAGTGAAGCAAGAGAGAAGCGAACAGAGAAGCTAGATAGAAGTTAAGAAAAGGCGAGAAAAGCAAACTGAAAGATTAAAAGGCTGGAAAGAAGTAAAAATGAAGCGAGAAAGTAAAGAAAAAGATACAAGAGAGAAGCGATAGAGAAGTTAGAGAAAACCGACAAAGAAACGACAGAGACGCAAACAGAGAAGCTTTAGAGGGGTACGGGAGAAACGAGATAGAAAAAAGGAAGTAAAGAAAGAGAAGCAAGAGAAGTAACAGAGAAGCTAAAAGCGTCTATAAAACTTAGCTCCAGATCAGCAAAATATTGCCAATAGAATGGCTGAGTGTACAAAGCGAAATAGCTATTGATTTTGGTCAGATAGAAAGCCAAACTAGATGGGATAGATTGCGCCGGGTATGGCTGGGAGTGCGGGGAGCGGTACTTCTGGGCGTACTCAAGAGCGGTCATCCATTCGCAGCGTGTTCGCAATTTCGCAATTACGAAATCTGAGCCGATAAGTCTTTTGAGCTTTGCATCGCAAGAATAAAAAAAAAATTAATACAACTGGCACATTTTGTAACCGAACAAAACGATTGAGAACTCAAACGAGAGAGGAGCAGAAAAAAGTGACTCAAATTTTAATGAGACTTAAGAAAATATAATATATTGAGTAAAAGTAAAAGTTTGCATAGTATTTTTAAAAGAGAGCTCAATTAAACAATAATCATAATAAAATTAATTATTAATTAATTCAAATCAGTTAAAGGTTACTAAAAAATATCTACTTAACTCTAGATACTCATTTTAATTATATCCGCTAAGAAAACTAGACCAAAATCTATATAAAAAAAACTTTTACATTTCTCTTTTTTTTCGTTTCGATTTTATCTAAAGAGAGCTGTCAAATGTAGACTAAAAGTAATTCATAAATTTAAAAGATTAGGTGAGTCAATTGCGGAAATATGAAAAAACACGAAACGAAAATAAACTTGAAAAAAATAAACAATAATAGAAACAGTTTTAGAAACCCTTCAAGATAACTTGTTAGAAGAAGTTAAGTTGTCTAAATTTGTCTAAAGAATGAAAATGATTTAACAACAGAATTATTGTTATAGAACAAAACCAAAACGCAGTTAAATATATTTTTTATCTTTCTATGTAAATCCCTCATATTAAGTATACTAAGTTTATTTATATATTTTTAACATATATATATTTTTAACAAACGCAAACGAACTTTTTTATTTAAAATCGATAATTTATCGCTAAAGAATGTATAAGTAGGCCTTAAACTTTTTAAAAGAAAAACTTTCTAATTATAAAATAGAGAATGAGAATAGAAAATAACAGTAATACGATTTTTAATATACATATGTATATAAATTTTAACTAACGAAAATTTACATTTTTTACTTAAAATCGATAATTTATCGATAGAGATTGTATTAGTAAAATAAACTTAAAGAGAGTTTCTATTTAAAAGGAGTTTTGTTTAGTGCATCAAGAAGACTTTTTGATAGTTAGAGAGAAATTTACTATATTATAAAAACGAGAATAATTAATAATACTTAACAAGAGAATAATTG
>SCDZ01001291.1:0-11988 GCA_004143845.1 Drosophila lacertosa
GCATAAGAACGCCATTGGCAGCCATAACATATATACGTACTTCCTGTTGGATTAGTCAATGGTGCTTATAAATATCGAATTAGCTTGGCTTCAATGCCTCGAAGCATTCATTCTGGTTAGTAAAATGCAGTTTCCTATATTAATGTTGCGCTTTAAACACTTCGAGGTTATTGTCATTAACATAAATTGACCATTATTTGCCAGATAAAAACGATAACGACAGTCTGAGCCTAACATACCGAAAGAGAAACAAAAATAAATGTGGTACATTTAAAAATTTAAAGCCTTTTTAGACAGATTAAATAAGGAACCTTATGTTTAGTATATATAATAGTTTACATAAATCAAAAGCCATTTTCATATTATCCCTTTAAATGGTTTTTCGATGTTATCAGTCATAGCGTGAATATATATACCGATATAAATGTAAAGAAGCCTTGTGAAGACTCCATGAAATAGACTTGAGTTGTTGCAGCTGTCAAATCTGTTTTATAAATTATGCAATAATCCGTATTTCAAAGTTTGATGTGCCTAGGTTGACATTTGCTCGTAAACTGGGTTGGGTTCATGGTTCATCTGAATATTGCTATTTTGCGACACGTTTCGAGGAGAGTCTTGAATGTTGTGTGTCGCATTCTCTCGTTTCGTCAGACGGCATGTAAATGATATGTGACACTTGCTAGTTGTTTGACAAACACAAGGATTATGCAAATGAAGTAAGTAACGTTTGAAATTCATAAACATTAAATATTTCATGAGCACTCATGAACATTTATGCAGCACTGGCTGTCGAGTATTGCAAAAGCAATTGCCAACACTGTGTTGCTTGTGTTATTTTTGCCCAGTGTTGTTGCTATTTGTGTGTGCGTGTGCTGGTTGTGTTAGTTGTTTGTTTTATTGGTTGTTTGAGCCAAATAACTTGCCCGTACATGACTCTGAGGCAGGCAAACACACGCACACGCACACACACACACACTCACAGAACTTGTTACACTTGACTTCTTGCAAATGCATTTGAAAGTGTTTTCCATGAGTTTTATGTCGCCCCATTGGCTGAATTTAGAGTGCGAGAGAGAGAGAGAGAGAGAGAGAGAGAGAGAGAGAGAGAGAGAGAGAGAGAGAGAATGAAAATGACCATTGACTTTAGTTTTGCAGTTTAGTTGCAGTAACTGTGCCTCATTCAATCTGCCCAAAATGGAAAGCAGCATCCCAAGCTGTAAAGCTGCTATTCTCGCAATTAAGTAACTTGGCCCAAATGACACTAAAGCTTTTATCTGATTATCCTCGCCAAAGACCCTAGGCGCTGACAAACAAACAAACTAACAGCTGGACCAGGACAGATGGCAAATAGTCAAAGCGAAACAAAAATACGAAAATACAAAAAAACAAGAAATAGAATGAAAGAAAGTAAGTAAAAAAAAAAAAACAAGGCAAGAAGCACTAGCGAAAACAATGCGCAAAAATAAGCAAAGCCAAAGCCAAAAGCCCAGCAATGGCCGCAGGAACAATGCCCGACCAGCTGGTCACCTTTGTGGGCTTGGTAGCTAGGTGACAGTGACAGCAGTGAAGCAAATGCCAAGCGGGTGTCCTGCGACTAAAGCGCATTACGTCCTCGCCCAGTCCAGTCCAGCATCGTGTCCCTTTTTATATTCTTGTCGTTTTCTCGGCGAATCTCTCAGAGCGCTCTCTTTCTTGCTTTGGCCGCTTTGTATTTCGATTTTATTTTCTAACGATGCGCTGCCTTTGATTGTGGACCTTTTTCCAGCTGCTGCGGCTGCTGCTGCTGTGCTATCGAGGGGGTTATAAATATGAGCAAGCATTTCAGAAGATATCCTTAATTAAAGTCATTTCCTCTGTGCTATGGCTGGGACAGGTTTTAACATTGGGCTTGGCTTTCGCGCTCGGAGCGTGTGCGCAAGTTGAAATTAAATTTGCAAAGGACAGCAGGAAATAAGCTACCTAGCATAAAGGTGCGACCGAAATATGGCAGCACAATGACCCTGTTACACAGACGGAGGGGGGCGACCACACATGTGCGCGACCTCTTGGCAAAGGGTTAAGAGCGAAGCTTCGTGTGGCCATTAACATGAAATTTTTAACAACAGCCACGCAAGGAGCTCGACGTTCCACGTGGACAACATCCTTGTTAGCATTTTTTTTGGTTATTCTTATTGTTGTTTGTGCTTTTGTTGTTGCAGTGATTGTGGTGGGTGACCCCTTACGTCGGTAAGCAGCGTCGAGGTTCTGCACCAGCAGCAGCAGCAGCTTTTGTCTTTGCTTTCAATGGATCTCACTGCTGTATCTTTGTCCATCCCCTTCTATCAACCCAAGAGCCACCCCACCTATCTTATTCATTGTTGTTTTCGGACTGCGGCACTTTGTTTTTAAGCTCTGGACGCGTAGACTCTTCGGCTTTCGCTTTGCTCGTGCAGCTCGCCAGCATTAAGCTGGCGCGTAGGTCCTTGCAGCACATCCTTCGCATTGTTTGTGCTATAAACACTCGCTGCTCTAGGTGCACACAACAACAATATCAGCAACAGCAGCAACAGCAACAGCAACAGCAGCACCAGTTACGCGACTTATCCTGCCGCCTTTGGACTTCTTCTTTCACGACGTTGTCGCACAGGATGCGTCGCTTATTTATCGCATTTTTATGTGAAATAAACGATTCGGAATTGGCTACGTAAAACATTAATTTTATTGTGGGGGAAATTGAGATTGCAAAACGAAGCGTCAACAACACCAATAACAACTAAAGCAGAGGCGTTGCATGGTAAATAAGTCGTTCGAAGCTGAATCGAATTACATCGAAATTGATTCGACGCAGCAGCGTCGCCGATGATATTTTACATCTAGCTTAATTATTTTCGCATCTCAAAAGGATTGGCCACGGCCACATGTCCCCTAAAAGATCAAAATGTTTCCGAGGCCAGCACAGTGAATGGCAATATTTGGAGCGAAACAAGTGATCAAATGAAATCCTATCACAGCCTGCACAAGCTGGTGCTGTTGTTGTACCTCAGCATGGCCAGGTTAACGAGCGCCGAAGATCAACTTCAGCCACTTAATCCGCCAGAGCCACCGGTAAACGCAACGCAGCCGCATCCTATCCAGGCAGATCCGGCGCAACCGGGAGGAATACAGCAACCCCAACAGCTCCAGTCCAGTCCAGATCCCCCACAGGCACCCAAAATGCTAAAGCCATCGAAACCGCCACATGTACAAAAGTTGTGCAAGCCCACCGAGGTGTTGACGGCTAACAAGGGTTGCATCGATCGTGACCTGTACATGCAGGGCGTGATGGAACGCGCCTGGGGCGACGAGAACTTGGACGAGGCCAAGGCTAAAGCCGGCCTTGCGAGCAGTATTGAGTGCGGCGAGAATGAAATACTCACGCGTTTTGGCTGCACCCCTGAAAAGCTTCCTGTGCGCACCAACGAACACGCTCGGATGCCCATCGTGCCCAGCCTGCTGCTGGGCAAGCGGGTGTACAAGAGCGGAGATAATTTACCCGATACGATTTACGGCGTGGAAGCTCAGGGAAGCAACTACCCTCATGCCGTGACTCCAATCAGTAGGGTCCTACGCCAGCAACAGTCGAGTATAAGGCAGGCATCTGAGTCGCATAAAGATGAACCGTCGAGCTACGATCGTGTTATAGGCCACAATCGACCAAGGAAATATGTGTATTTACCTGGAAGGCTGCTGCAAACCAAGCGCAAGTGTCGCCCCTACGAGGTGCTGGGCCGGGATGACCGTTGCCTGCGAAAGAAGGGCAAAGTTGGTTATTATAAGCATAAGGACCACAAGTATGGAACGCAGACTCGACATCGTCACGAGGCGTTTATGGAGGAATAAGTTGTGTGTCTTCAGTTTCCGATGTTACCAATAAAAATTATACCATACAACCATACCATATGAAATTGCGTTCTGCTTAAAAAACTTGCGGTTAAAACTTATGGGTCACATTTTATATCGATGTGCGTATCGCCCAACAACATCAACAACAGTAATTTAATAAAAGTCATTTGAAATTTTGTTTTAAGCCCGCCCATTTTGTTTAACGACTACCAATTTCCAAGGTCCCCTTAATGGCATTGACAGCAAATTGGTTTTTCGCCTTAAGCCACTAAAGAACAAATTCAAATAGATACGTGCTGGGATTTCTTGGGCCTCAAGTGATGTGCTTGTAAATGAGCTCGGTTATTTTATAATATGTGCAAAGCTTATGAATGTAAGAGCATAATTAAACGGGATTTACGCCTTGGGCTAAACAATCCAGCACTGCCGTTGGGTTAACGTTGAGTGGCGTAAGGTTTGAAGAAGGGTTGGGTTGACGTTGTATGATTGCTCCACGGATTACTGGGCAGCTGGAAAATGGATGGCTTTGACATGGTAATTAGTTAACCTCTCGCATAGTTTCCTGGCAGCCATAACCGTGTTTTGTGTACAACAAAAGCGCATAAATACCCACATAAGGTTCGGTGAGCGTGAGGGTCGCTGAGCATAGCCATTGCGCATACGCCACGTTTGACAGGCCGCAGGCGATGCGAAGCGTTTAAGTGCCAGCTACCCGACACCAAACATGATGAATAGTTTTGCAATAATTACATTACTTGGCAGTTTCGTGCTCGCTCTCACTTCGGCCGAAAGAAAGTCACACGTGGCTGCGCTTATGGGCAAATACAGATGTGTATAGCCTATTATAGTTCTTGAGGTTGTGTCTGCGTGTGTGTGTGTGTGTGTGTGTGTGTGATATTTGCTGTGTAAATAGCTGGCCATCAATATGAGCAGCTGCTTGCGCAACATTAATCATATTCAGTGTTAATTAATCAATTAATTATATTCTCGAAACTGTAAATTTGTCGCCTGCTGCTCAGACACTATTCAACTCCCAATGCCAGGCATCATAAATTATATCTAAATACCTATAAATCCAATTATCTATACCAATGAAAATGAGCAAACATTTTCTATACTTTAATTGTTTACTAACAAATTATCGATCGATTAACTCTTACCGCATTAAGCAAGCACAAAGGTTCTTTAAGATACACAAAATGTGACATTTCAAATGGATTTAATTTCTAAGCATGCGGCTAAATAGGCCTAAATACAAACTGCATTTAACCTTTATGCAGCTTTCAGCTTTGTCTAAATAATAAAGTGTAGTAAGCCTTATTAAAATACTTAAAGTAGCATTTAACCATTTAACGTGCCTTCGAAATCCGACTGCCATCTGGCGTTTGTCAGCGCAACTGTTTCGTTTTCGTTTCGCAAATAGAAATCGCATTGCAGCTTGTCAGTGCGAAATCGAAGTGCATGAAATATTGAAATCGAATGTCAAAATTTTCTGTCTGCCCGTCAGCAGCTGGCAAGCCCGACTATCATCAATAAATTGTCGAACATTTTTTGCTTCATCTCTTGCAATATTCTCACTTAATTTCTCAGCGGCACAAAGCGCCAGCTGACATAAGCAAGTCAAAATTGATATACGAGTAAGTGAATTCCAAGTACGGTTCCTTTGTAGCCTCATACGAAATATTAACTGTCAGCAACTAAACTCTATACAACTAAACTCAAGTTCTGATAAAGCGTTTCGAAACTTCCATCACATATTGCTTTTTTGCATAACTATATAGTAAGAGCATTTTTAAGTCGTACTCTAATAACTTCTAAAATCTTTATCCATTTAGTGTAGTAAATACTTTGCCGTTTTATTAGTTGACGCGTGAAATTGCTTACTAATTGTTGGCGAGGGGATGTGAGGAGCCTACCAAATGTCGACTTGGCTTCGTTCCCGCTCAGATGCCCCACCAAATCAGACGATATCGAAATAATTTGATACACTTGAACTAAGTTGATTTGTGAATGGGTGTGTGTGTGTTTTGTGTTTGGTGTTTGCAAAAGCAATCACATAAATTTAAGTTGGAAATTAGACATGGATTTCGAAATTTTGGCTGCAGCGGCGTATTGTCAAATTTTATCATTAATTTGCAGCCAATCTAAATATTTATATTCGAAGTAGGTAAACCTTCGTTAGTATTGATTCGATTTTAGTTTATTGCGCAGTTTGTATCATTGTTTTTTACTTTCTGTAGGCTTGATTTAGAGTTTAAAATCCACAGACAATTGTTTCTCTATATTGATCCGTTATAAGATGGATTATGCTTAACAAAACCGACGTAAGCTTGCATCATTCTTTGTTGCCAAATATTTCAACAGCAGCATTGCTATGAAAAACATTATTGCTTGAATAAAATCCTCTATTGGCTTGATTGGCAAATGGGCAAAACATTTGCTTCATGTGCATGCTTTTTGCATTTACTGGCCATGATTTGTTAATCCTTTATCTTGGCTTAAAATGTATGCAAACTGTTGCTGTTAAGTTTGATTAGCAACAGCTGTAGCTACTTAATGATTTAAACGACGTCGACAAGCACATTCATATTGTATTTGCATTTCATTGTTTGCGCTGGTAATTAAGTTACCAAGTTATTAAACGTGTTGAATTTGTTTGCTGTACAATTTATTTAACATAATATTTGCAAGCGTTTAAGTCACGTTGTTGGTGTTGTTGGTTCTGGTAATATAATTACAACTGTGATTCGCCACACGGCTTGGACACTCCGCTCAGATTTGTGGCGATTTGAGTAATGTAAACAAATGAAAAAAGAAAGGGGGAAAAAAACAACAATGCCTTCAAACAATATGAAAAACAATCAATTAAGCGCAGCGCGTTGCGGCTATTCGGATAATTACATAAACAGGGTTTTTAATAATGTGTTTGTGTATGTGTGTGTGCTATGAAAGTGCAGTATATAAATGTGTACACATTCGTACACTCGACGTTAAATTAAATTCTTTGCCGCTGTTCTCGTTAGTCAATTGTTTTAAGAACAAGCACATAAAAGTTATGCATACGCCATGTAAGCCATGTTGTAAAAGGAAGCACGTCGCCACGACAACAAGTTAGGATGGCATCATTTAGAGGTTGTACAAACAGAGCTCATGAAACACCTCGCTCATTGGCCCAACATTGGGCCAACAGTGCGAAGTGCTTAGTCACACGGGCACACACATGGTCCGTTTTGTAGTTGCTGTTGGTGGCCATTTAAGGGGCTCTCACTTAATAGATGCAGACACATTCTGTCCTTATTCGGACCAAGCCATGACCAGGCGTAGCTGAGGGAATGTTGATGATTTTGATGTTCGTGTCATTCGAAAGCGTTATGCGTGACGAAACGGAAGCTCCTAAAAGCCACAATAAGTAAACGCTTGACATGGGGCCAAAAGCAGCCGCAAAAGAGGCTCGAGTAGGGGAATACTAGTCTTGGACTCGGTGACTGGTGTCGTCCTGGTTGGCGGCGTGTGCAGCGGTCGCCATGGCACATTAAGAAAGACACTTTCTGGCTGTAAACTCTACTATTTTATGCGCCTTTTGTTACGCATTGCTAGTTGCTGGTGTTGCGGCAGGACAGTGCCAAGGACAATGCTGAGTTCGCCTTGGTTGCCTTAAACATTGCCACACCCTTGCAAATGTTTCCGTCAACAGTAACACCAACTCATTACTTTAATTAGATGAGAGCCCGGAGTCCAATCAGGTCTTTGTGCCAATTGCCCAAAGGCACCAAAAATAGTCAGAAACGTGGCAGCTGCGCAGCATTTAATTAAATTAAGCTAATGGTCATGTTGTCATAACTTGTATTGTTTTGGAACATTTTAATGCATTTTAAATATATATTTGCGTATAGAGAGTGAATATTTTGTTAGCCATAATTTAGAGCAACAGCGACAATATGACGTTTGCATAATTTCTCTATGCCCAGCAGCCCGATCAAATATCAATAGCTAATCCACTGGGAAGTCACTCTTTGTTCGCTGGGCACCCAGTCACAGACTGTGTCCGCCCGGCACGTTGCCTGCGGCCGACTGAGACATATTGAGCTAGGCCACAAGCGCTCCAAGTTGGGTCCCGTATAAAAAACGAGGCAGGGCGGCAGAGGACGGATGTGCAGTCTATATGTCAAATACATCAAATCTTGGGACACTGTCTGGCCTGGCAGCTAAGCAAACATAGGCCGAGCCGGCGCCGGAGTCTGGAATGTGTATATCATTTGGATTGATTGCCACGGCCAAAAAGCCAGGACACGAAGCGTCTTTGTTTGTTTGTAGCTGTCGTTTTGGAAGTTCGCTTCGTAGGCTGGCCAAGCGTGTATGAGTTGAGTGTGTGTTTCGGATATGCTTTGTGTACCCAGCGGAAGGTGGAAGCGACGCCATCAGCTGCCTGCGTTGTCACACTTGGATTGTTGACACGTGCAGAGACGTAAATGAGTTATGAAATGCGAAGCTGTTGTCTTTGTGGGTTTCGGGGACATGCAGAAGACTGGTTAATAAATCAAAGTGCAGAGCCTCAGGCTCAATATTGGACTTGGACTTTATAAGATAAAAATACCATATCACACATCAGATGTATATGAAATTAAAAGAACCGATGACATCAAATGATGTCCTGCTTTACAAAGAGAAGGATTTTATGATTTGTCTCTATTTTCCAGTGGAGCTGGCTAAAGTAGTTACCTTTTATAAGTTTTGTGACATATATTAATTCAGCGTGCATCGCCTTATCAATAGAGAAAATTTAGGTTCAATATATTCAATACAAAACTGTTTAATTTAAAAGCAAACAATATATATTACTGTAAATACCACATTGATTCTGCAGAACTATTGAAATTGAAGTCGTAAACAGACTCTAAAGTTTTCTTCAACTCATGTTAAGCGCTCCGACAATGGGCCTAAGAGATAGAGAAACTGTGAAATCGTTCAGTTCCAAGTGACATTTTGGCAATAGTGCAAAACAATGGCAGGCTACCTGTACACAGGCACAAACACTGTCGCATACACACACACACTGACAAACATGTGTGTGTGTGTGTTTGTGTGGCGAGCACTTGAAGACACAGCAAGAGAAAGCCAACGGAAGAAGTCGCCGAAGTGCAAAGCGCTTCAAACGATTTTCCGCAAACTTGACTGCCTCTTGCAGTGGAAGGTGTTGGAGTGTGTAGCTGTGTGCATGTTTATGGCCACAACACAACGACAGCCGAAGGAGTAGCAACAGCAGCGCCAGCAACAGAGGCTGAAATAAAATGTTCGCCAAAAGCCTTTAGGTATTTGACGCCAGCAAAATATGCGAGTATGTTAGACAGGCGTGGGGTGGGCGTGGGAGATCGCCGCGGTCGTGTGCTGCCAACTTCACACCCAATGGCGGCAAATATTTGGCAACAAACTTCTCTGTACGCTAAAGAAGAAGCAGCAGCACTAGCCAAGAAACAAGAAAATGAGAATGAGAATGAGAATGTTTATGTGTGCATGTGTATGCGAAGAGTCTGCAAAGGACCAAGGCTCGAGTGCTGTCGTATAGGTGTGGCTCGGCGTGTGTGTGTGCTTGGCAGTCTGCGAATTTATTACCCAGGGAAGCATATCTTAAGCAGCGCGCACTTTTTGCACTGCCTCCACCGGGCGCTGCAACATGTCGCAAAGTTGTCGAAGCGTGGGCGGCTCAGCTGCCGCTGCATCGGGACTAGACTCCGGCAAGTTGGCCAACAGCAGGACAACAAAAACCCAGATCCGAATATGTTTTAGTGGCGCAACTGTGCTGACAGTTGTGTAAAATATACGCGCTCTCATAATTTATAACAGTTTTGTTAACTGAACGTGACTGCGTCGCGGGAACCGAGCTACTTATCAACAGCCAGCTGGCAGCCTGCTGCTGGCCTGTCGCCCCCGTCCCTGATTCCCGATTCCCAATTCCCGATTCCCGACTCGACCTGCGGCAGGGTCATGCCCCAGCATCGACGGCGTGTCTTCGATGTCTGCACGTTCTTGCAATTAGCCAAATGGCTGCACGGTCTGCCTAGTGTCTTCTGTTCGTCATTCGACAAGGCACAAGAATTTCTCATGTAAATATTTGCGCAGCTTGAAGTACATTTTTCTAAATATATATGAATGGAGTGTCGTGTCGTGTGATATCAAAAAGCATTTGGGCAAAACAAACCCCAAAATACTTAAAACCAAAGCCCACATAAGCTCAAATCCCAAGTGGTCTTCAATTAGTGGTCTGGGGGCATAAGGCAGCTAACAAATCCAGCAAACCTCAACCATAGTTCTTGTTTAATTAACTAATCTACCAGAAGTTGAGGGTGAACAAAGGTCAGAGGGAAGGGGTGAAACGAGCTGCATGTATACGCACATGCGTAAAGATGGCATGTATTAATCCAATTTGAAAACTTTAATACTTTAATCTGAAAATGTGTCCCAACCGCAGAGACCACAGACTACAACTAGTACCTAAAATGTAGCAATGAGTTCTCAACTTATGTCACTGCCCAGTCTTTTGATTTTATTTTATTGTCAATTTACTTTCGGTTGAGCATCCAAAAGCCACACATGGCCATCGGTGATGGCAAAGTAACCACAAAGCAAATTATTTTGACTGGCCAAGATACGGAGAGTTGGAGGGAGCATAGGCCTTTTGGTTGAAGGTATAACTAGGCAGTGTTGCAATCAGTCCAAGGACTCAATCAAGCGTCGGACTTTTAACAACAGCTCATCAATGGCTGATGCAATCAAAGGATTGATGCAATTAAAACTGGCAAAAGCAATCAAATATTCTCGTGAAAAGGAAGGATATCATAACACGGCAGCATATTACCAACAACAAAGGCTGTAAATCTCATTATTCTTCATTTAATTTCACATTCTCGTGCTGCATTACAAGCGAGCTTCTCAAGAACTAACAGAGAGGCTGTCACGATGCAAGTACGGCCATGAGTTGCATCTTGAAGTTGGCCGAGTTCTTTTCCCACTTCTTATTGTTGTGATAAATTTCAATTAAATAAAAATCAAATAAAATAATGTGATGGGCATGCAGCGCATTGATTGCCACATTCTGCGCCCAGATAACGAAGCTCATAATTGAAATCCACAATGTGCTGATTTTTATGGCTGCCGGCTATCATCATCGTCTCGTCTTTCATTGCCGAGCAATCATTCACTCTCCAGCTATATTTTTTGTTCTTGATTGCCGCTGCCCGTTTGATTTATAATTGCGAGGAGCATGACAACTGGCACTGGGTTGAGTGTTGAGTTAATTACACTGCTTAATAGGAAGCCTTGATATATTAAAGTACACATGCAGACACCCATTTATATACACATTTATGTACATTAATCGTTACGAGTACTTATCCAATCCTGTGTATGGAACTGTTTGCGTACTCTGGACTCAATTTAATTTCGATTTGCAATCAGTTGAAGAGCCGCCTAGTTCTTTCTGGTTGCCAGCACTTTTTGTGATGTTTTCATTTTCATTTTAATTTTCGTTTCCATTTTCATTTGTAGTTGTGCTCAACTCAATTCGAATTTGATTTGATTGCAAACATTTTTCTGTCCCTATCGAATAGAAAGATGCTCTGTCAGTTGCAACAATTTAGTGCATTTTACATTGTTTGTAATGTCAGACAACTCTCTCTTGTTGCTGTTGTTGCTGTTATCACAAATGATGTTGCTGCCGATGCAGTTGCTGCTGTTGCGCGCGCTCTTGGGGCGCATAATTTGACCCCATCGATTTGCGTGCCTTCTCCTCTCGCAAACTAAGCAAACAAAGTTGATATAATCCAAAGAACAATTAAGCATACCCTGTTTACCTAAAAAAAAGAGTGTGATGATCAAACTGCAAATTTAAGAAGTTTGTGAAATAGCAGAAAATGATTTTCGTGAGTCCTTTATATAAAGTTAAAGACTGAATTTAAAGGATTTTGAGTATTTGTTTTTATTATGCAGGATATATGGAGTTCGTGCATTTTATTTAATTATTCCTTTTTGCTTATAATGCATATTTCAGAAACAGCCTTCTTGAATTATGTTTTATGAAATTTCAGGCGGCTTTGATATTATAACTAAGTGCTTGACAACTTTTTTTGGCAA
>SCDZ01001292.1:0-10861 GCA_004143845.1 Drosophila lacertosa
CAGAAGATTCATAAGAGATTTCGATAAGTTAGCAAAACCACTTAGCTCTCTTTTAAGAGGGGATGACGGACGTGTGTCCAAACGAGACTCAAAAAAAAAATAATAGACATAAATCAGGAAACAATAGAAGCCTTTAATAAAATAAAAAACTCACTAGTGTCTGATGACGTCATTTTAAGTTTCCCAGATTTCAACAAAGAATTTCAGTTAACAACAGACGCCTCCGACTTCGCCATAGGCGATGTGTTATCTCAAGGTGATAGACCGATTTTGTTTCTCTCCAGAACGCTTTCTAAAGCAGAAGAGAATTACGCCACTAACCAAAAAGAAATGTTGGCCATAGTTTGGGCTCTAAAAGCTGTCAACAACTACATGTACGGTAGGGCTAAAGTTAAAGTCTACACAGACCATCAGCCATTGACATACTCACATAGTAGCTGGAACGGAAATTCCAAAGTCAAAAGATGGAAAGCTTATCTGGAGGAATATGATTATGAATTATTGTACAAACCTGGCAACAGCAATGTTGTGGCTGACGCTTTGTCAAGACCCAGTCAAATTTATTCAGTAAGGTCCGTAGTATCTACCCAACATAGCTCCGAAAGATCTTCCGAATATCTAATTTGCAGCGTAGAAGTCCCCATAAACGCCTTTAAGAACCAAATATTCATTTAAAAAAAACCAACTAATCGATTACAAATTCGAAATTCCGTTTCCCTCGTTTCATAGGCACACGATAAATCAACCAGACTATACTTACAGAGACTTGTTAAATATACTAAAAAAATATCTAAACCCTTCAGTTATAAACGGAATTATAACATCCGAAGATATAATGGGACAGATACATACGACTTACTCTACACACTTTAGGAACCTCAAGGTTAGATTCACATCCCTACAAGTAAAAGACCTTCTTACAGAGACCGAACAAGTCGAAGAAATATAGAAAAAACACAACAGAGCGCATTGTGGCATGCAAGAAAACAAGTCACAACTTTCCGAAAAATTCTATTTCCCTAAAATGAAGAAAAAAATAACAAATTTAATTAAACAGTGTCAAGAACAAAAGTATGATAGACACCCACCAAATCCAAAACTGAAAGAAACTTCCATACCACAATTTCCAGGGCATATAATCCATATAGATATTTAATTTACAGAGAAAGTATTAGTATTAACGGCAATAGACAAGTTTTCAAAACTCGCTCAAGGTCGAATAATCAAGTCAAAGGAATTCAAGACATAAGCAAACCACTACATGATATTTTGTTCTTTTATGGCTTAAAAATGCATTGTAATGGACAACGAGAAATCACTAAATTCCGAATCCTTTATGCTTTGAGATCAATTAAATTAAGAAATTTATAAAGTCCCACCATATAATAGTTAATGGGCATATTGAGAGATTCCATTCTTCGCTGTCCGAAATAATGAGATGCTTGAAAACTAAACAGGAGATTACTGAGCAAATCAAAAATAAACAGTTAATAGACCTGAAACACCATAATCCAAATAGAAAACCAATACAAACTTACACAGCTGGTCAAGAAATTTTTATCAAACAAAACACACGGTTGGGGTCCAAACTAACAGCTTAATATAAGAAAGACACTGTAAAAATGGATAAGGGTACGACTATACTAACAGAATCAGGGAAAATAGTGCATAAAAGTAATATTAAAAACCAATGATTCCAATAATATTATGATATTTTAATAAAAATAAGATTATTAACTTAAGCAATACCGATTGTATACCAAAATTATTTAGGAACTTATCTCATCCACTACAACAACGAGTCTATACTCATTGATGGTCAACAGTTCGAGAACTTAGAAACAACCATCATGAAACCTGAAATTCCAACCATACAGATGACACCAGGAGAGGTCAACCGCGTAAGGGGGTTATCTTTGGAATCACTAGAAGTACTTCACATCAACAATATCGGACAGCTGCACCACCTGCATACAAAAGCGAATATCAACTGGGTTACACTCGTGGCGATGTTGTTAATAGCCAGATTCATCAGCTTCAATTTTCACGTACCACAAAAGGAAAAGAAAAATGTCACCCTACAACCAATAGAGTCGATACTATGCGACTTACCACAATTCCCACTCAACGGCGTTCCGTAATTCTACTTGAGGACAAGTAGAAATTAATTAAAGAAGAGTTAACTCAGCATTAATTGTGGTCAAAGAATTCAGAAGCACAAAGGGCGTTGTCAGCTATTGCACAATGTGCAAACAATTCCAGCGAGCTGAACATTTCCAGCGAACCAAACATTTCGCCGAAATTGTGGAAATGTTCTGATCATCAGCAGCAGCGCTGCCGACGCCAACGTCATAAAAATAGCCTAGCTTAGAGTAGAATTAATCTCGAAACGTCAGTCGCAAAAATATCATCAAAGAAAGAACACTTGTCTTAAGAAAATTATTTTATGTTTTCTTTATTTTAAAAATAATAAAAGTACAGTTTAACTTATTTAAGAGTACAAGTTGAGGCGTATCTAAAATTGGGTGGGTTTTTTTTAAGGGCTGAGGTACGGGTGCGGACAAAAATTCGGGCTCCAGGCGACGCTTTGAAGGAGATTCAAATTTAAAATTGCTAAGAAGCTCAACACTGAAATGACAATCAGGAGTGAGCTTTTTGATAGCATTGTTTAATTTTAAAAATTTTAATTTGAATGTCGATGCAAACCAGGCATGCCCAACGAATCGCATCACAATCCTTTTTGACTATGGCAGCGAATTTGTCAATATCACGCCCATTAATGCCCGCACATTTAGCATGCATAAAATTCTCACACAACCAGCAATTAACAAATTGCAGTGGTGCAGAATCTTCTGCTTGCTTAAAAGTGCACGATTTTTTGCAGCACGACATTTCAAATGGTCAATTGAGTTAAACTTGTTTTGGTGCAAAACGCAAAGCAGGCAAACAAACAACAACTACAATAGTACGCAAGCAAAACGCTCGAGAAGACGGATTTTAACACAAACAATGCAGTCGATCAAATTAACAACAAAAACTTTTCGAGAGCGCGGTGCAAATGTAAACAATGCACCATCAAGCACACTTACGATGAGGATGTTAGGCAAAACGAAATTAAAACAACAAAAACACAGCACTGACGCGTTAGTTAAAATTAAAATAAATATACAAATGACTTACGGTCACAGCGGAAGAACAATTTGCCCAAAATAATAAAGCTGATAGCTTTATATTGCTATAATATATATGTTTCACAAATTAGGGTAGGCAATTATGCAGAAATAGAAATAAATATTTGGCGAATACAAAAAACACACCTGAGAAATATGTCTGATAATTATACTTTTACAAAAAAAAATTATAAATAAAACAATAAAAATAATAATAAGAAAATACAGTGAATTGCACAATATAAACAACTGTGCAAATTACTATTAAAGCTTGGAAAAATATTACTGCTTCCGTACTTGCGATTTCATTAACCTATTAAAGGATAACATGATAGAAGACATTAACTTAAACATGGATAATATGTGGGCAACTATTTCTATAATTTTCGCGGATTACGTAAAGGTTGACAATGCCGTGGGGGTTCCCGGTATGTTGACAGCTAACGACATTTTGGAAAAAGTTTTGCCAAACAATTATGAAAGTGATGAGGATGATGAAGCCGATGGAGATGCAATTTTAACGAATTTACAAGCCAGATCATTAATTCCTAAACTGTTTCTTAATTTTTCAACAAATCATGTCCCACATAGAGTCTTTCACAATTTAATATGTATAGTAAATACAATTGAAAAATTCAAAGGAAAAAACAACAAACAAACAAAAATTTCAAACTTTTTTAAAGCTTGATAAATTTAATTTTATAATTTCATGTTTCTGTTCAATTTTTCGTACAAACGAATGAACTTATATTTTAACTTTTAAAAAGTCAAATATCATGAAAAATGTTAAAGCCCCTGTTAATACGAATTTTTCATATTTAAGCCCCGCTAAATGGATATTTCGCTAAATTGCATTTCCGTGTAATTTGTAAAAATGCGATCCACTTTTGATTTCGAATTATCTGGACTCGACTGCATAATTAACCCATTCATGTCCGAATTAATTCGGGAAGTCCTAAAAAATTTTTGCGCCCATACACTTGTTAATATGGTTATAAATAAGAAACAAAAATAATTTTTTTCATTATATTTTCATTATTTTTTTTACATTGGTAGAATAGAGACTAAACAAATAATTTGATTATTTGAACAATAAAGAAAAGCATTGCATTGAGTATACTATGATCTAAAAAATAGTTGTCGGTACAAAAATAAAATTTACATTTTTTATGATTATTTGATTATGTGCGATAAGAAACAAAGCAACATTTTAGGGATTTGAGCATAAATATACTTTGCATTTAGTACACTTGCCTACATTTTCCCTGTGAACCCCATTCAACCCAATGACCTATTTGATCAAACCTTATATATTTTGAGGATTCAATACAAGACCTTTTAATTGTTTATAAGTTAGATGGGATTTTCGAAAGATCTAAGGCTTGCCCACTAGCTGCTAGGCCATGGCCTTTTACGATTAAAATTATGCGAGCTCAGCAGCTCATTTGCTATATCTGGCTGAAAGCTTATGAGTGGTTTAAGAATTTTTCATCTGTACTGAATTTCAGATCTCTGTGATTCAACAACCAAGTAATGACTATATTATAAAATATCATTTGTTCATTATGCTCTGATATTCCTCTTCGGATATTTCGTTGAATTTTTGCTTTAGCTTAGACAATATATACCTTATATAATTTATCGTAAGTCGTATCTCCTTTTAGGGGTTGCTTTGCTTTATTATTTATACAATATATATCGAATATATTTCGTGGTAATGAATTTGATATGGTTTGCCCATGCCATTATCAGTTTGTTGGTTCTATAGTTTCATATCCGACAATAGTATATATCCGAATTTCTCCGACCTCTTTTTTTAAAATATTCAAATCGACTTTCTCAAATATTTTCTGAACTGTACTGTTACTGCATATAGGCAACATCAAAGTTTGGAAAATTTTCAAGCACTTCTCTGCAAACATTGCAAGTAAATATTTTTTTATTTATATAGGGTAACCTTTTGTTAATAATAACCCGCTTTCATTTAATTTATAACTGCATTAACTTCTTTACAATTAACGTAATGCCAAACGAATTTTTAACTTGAATTTTTTGTTACATGTGGTAACTCGGAGAAAATTGCAATAACTCAGAATAATTCATCAGCTGCTTTGCCAATTTACGAAATACGTGCACAAAAGAGAATTTACAAATAGATTAAATCATAAAAATTAACCAAAAAAAATACAAAATCCAGGTTTTAGACTAAAATAAACTGATTTTGTCTATAGGCAACATTGGGCATGAAAGAGTTAACAAGCGAATTGGTGATTGACCAACGCAATATTAAAAATTTTTAAGCTCCCTGCATGGACTTTAAGGAAATGTTTAAAGTAATCAAGCGCCTGCTTCTTTGCCGACCATTGGCAGAATATAAAAGATTGAACACGTTTATCTTAAAAAATGCGGCCGCTTATTAACAAGCGAGCTATAGAAACTAAAACATATAAAAAAAGTAAATATAAATGAAATATAAAATACGCAATTTATGATCACGTCGCGATAATTCAATACTGTCAGTACTTGCAAGTAAAAATGACAAATGAAATCTATTTTGTTAGGAAGCGTTCTGTTGCTCGCAAGTCAATATAGTAAAAAAAATTAAAGTAAATTCTCATAATAGCTATATATAATAAGATTTGTAAGAATTAACTCAGTTCTCGATTATAAATAAACAAAATAATTGTCTTTATTGAAGCTATACACCTGTTTATAAAAAAATTTCTTTTTTTCTGGCAACCTCATTACATTTGACCATTGGATAATATTTTGTCTTTCTAAAATGTTTGCAAACTTTCTCAATAATTGTGTTGGATATTACATGTAGCAAGTCAAATGTATTTAAGTGTTGTATGTCATTGTCTCACGCATACCATGACCTTTGTGTGTCCTTTTGATCTGACTTATGAGACCTCATCAAGATCAAGTATTTTTTATTTATTTTATTTATATGACAACGATTGACTTTACGACTTTCAACTCAAGTAATTAAAAGAATATAAACTGCAAAAGATTACTTGCTAAAAGCCTTAAAAAAATATTAATTATCTTATAACATCAACGACAGGATGGGGATATTTTATTTACATGTCCGGCAAGCTATGCCCCAGTTCACACCAAGTTTTATCAGTGAGAATAGAACCTACAGCCAAAATAGATAGGAGTAGTTAAAAAGAAACGTCTATGTAAATATAAATCTTAAACTAAATCTAAAATATAGATATAGAGAGAAAGATATAGAAATAGATGGCAAACCACTGGGGTGAATATTTAGCCACTCCGGCAAGCTATGGCCCTTCTCATAGCTGAGAGTGATTAGTGATTTGCCGAAGATATGCTGAAAGCAAAAATTTGATTAGGGAAAGAGAGACTTCAGAGGAGAATACGTGATGTAGGGTATTTTACTGAGTGCATAGTACCCGAAAATAGTCGAAAATTGAGTATAAATAGACTTGAAATAAAAATGCCGGGACTATAATACTGTAAGAGTAATAGTGTAAGAGTGTAAGAGTTGGCTTCAATGGTAATAATAATTCTATTCACTAAAAACCCCAATTTTTTTATAAGTTGGCTTTAAGTATTATCTAGTAAGCATATTAATTTTATAAAAACAAAATTTAAAATATAAGGAAAGCGAAATGAAGTAAAATTGCATTGAAACATTATCCGAATCTTTATACTTTAATAAGATTCCGATTCGATTTTCAGATGGAAGTTCTAGTGCGAGATATGCAGGACCAGGAGCATGGAGTACCAGTGCGTCAACAAAAGATGTTTCTTACATCTATCCCATATGCATTTATGGGTAAGTACTATAAGGAAGTGAAGTTACAAGAGTTTAATTTAATTTTAAATATTGATTTTTTATAATTCAACAGGTTACGATCTTATTGAATGGCTTATGGATCATCTTCAGATAGAGGAGTCGGAAGCATTGAATATTGCCAACCAATTATGCCTCCATGGATTCTTTTTTCCCGTTAACGACACTAAAACTCTGACAGTTAAAGATGATTCATCTCTTTATCGCTTCCAGACTCCCTATTACTGGCCATGGCAACACAAGGCACCGGACAACGTCGAGTATGCTATATATTTGGCAAAGCGGTCACTTCGCAACAAGCAGCGACACGCCTTGGAAGACTATGAGGCCGAGGCTTTGGCATCACTTCACAAGAATCTCAAAGGCAAGTGGGATTTCATATCAATGCAGGCCGAGGAACAGGTGCGTCTTGCAAAAGAGCGCAAGAAAGGGGACAAGATAGTTGGCGACTCGCAGGAGCGTGCTTATTGGCGGGTCCACCGTCCACCACCTGGTCAATTTACGCCTCTTGAACCATGTCCGGTCCCTTCGCGAGACCGCCTAGGCCAGAAACCTAATAAAAGAAAGACTGTCGATGATATTCAACGAGAAGTAAACTTCCTCGGCAAGTCCTTAAATCGAACACGCATGAAAATGTCGCAAGCCTGCGAATCCCTTGTTTGCTATTCAGAGACATTCAGCGAGTACGATTTCTTTCTGCAGCCAGCGTTACCTTCTAATCCTTGGGTTACTGACGATATTGCCTTTTGGCAGTTAAACAGCACTTTTGTGGACATACCAACGGAAAAACGTGTGAAACGTTGGGCAATCTCTATAGAAGAACTAGTCTCAGATCCCACGGGTCTTCAAGAGTTTACAACCTTTCTGGAAAAAGAATACTCCCACGAAAACATACGTTTCTGGATTGCAGTAAATCATCTTCGCCGCTCCGCCTTCTCTCAAGTGCCGCGCAAAGTTAACGAGATATTTGAGTGAGAAAAGTTTTTTCATGTCTACTGGTTCTATACTTTAACTGTTTTTATAAACTTTCAGAGAGTTCCTTAAGCCTGGAGCACCCTGCGAGATAAATATTGATGGAAAAACCATGGAAACCGTATTGCGTGATCTTAAAAATCCTTCTCGTTTTACTTTTGACTCCGCTTCGGAGCATATATATATGCTGCTGCTGAAAAAAGATTGTTATCCACGGTTTATACGTTCGGAACACTACAAACGTCTTATTGAAAGTGGTATTCAGCCTTCCCACAAAAAGCGATTTTTTAATTTTGGAGCTGTAAGTGGCGCAAAGAAAAAAATGACTGCTGCTCTATCTACTCAGCAAAATTTTGGTGAAGGCAGTAAGATTACAGGCAGCGTGGGCATTGCGAACAGCAATGCTTCCATCACGTATGTACCGGCCCAAGTCAATCTTGCGAGACGTCGTGGTAGTGATCGAAGTCTTACTGGATCAGCACATGAGCTAGCTATTGTTGGTGTCAATAAGGATTCCGGTTTTAAAGTTCCGCACTCCCATTCGCAAAATAATCTGAGTGAAATTCAGTACAGGTAACTTAGTTAAGTTTTAATTTTGTAAGCGCATTTAATTGCTTTCATAAAAATCACCTAGTATAGGGCGACATTGTCTTTCTGATTTTGTACCCCCTGTTTCCATTAACAATTCACTTAATAGAAAGATGGTCAGTTTATTTTTTAAAATTATCAACTAATAAATATTTAATCCCTTTTCAAGAAAAGACTCCTAATATTAGAATTTCTAGAATATTTTTTGACATAAAAGTTCTTATTATGAAGAACGCAAAAATAAAATTAAAATGTTCTGAAATAACATTGACATTCCTTGATCTAACTAAGCGCTTTAAAGAGAGAGCATTTTGTTAGCAATGATTGTTGCCATTAATTACTTAGCTTGCGGCTCAAAATCAAAAAGTATTGTATATAGTAATCCGACCCTTCTTTGACATATCTAGTATGTACAGAATAAAAATCAACCATTACAATAGCTCAAAAACAAAACAGCTATTTGAATTATACTTGGTTGGAGCTGTCTCCTTCCATACGTGATAGTAACTTTTTGATTAGTATAATTTGTAGTAAGGAGTGTATCATATTTTCTTTACATTTATTATGTACATGTTTGTTTTCAGCCAGTTAAACCAATTGGGTTTGATTTGATACGAAAACTGTAAAACTTTATGTCAAGAACAAAACTAAACATATAAGACCGAATCAGTTGGGTGGTCAAAACATAGGACAGTATAAGTCAGTTTTATCAATTATTACCTCACAAGAATGACTTAAAAAAAGTAAACTAAATATACGTTCACTTTGAAATTGGTGAGTAATAGAATAACTGTGCGGCCAAAACGACTTCACCTTATAAAATTGTAATCCGTAGTTTATCTGCTGAATTTATTTTTATTTAGCTTTAGCACCCCTATCGGTACAGCCTATTGAACAGTTTACCTCCACGCCCTTCTGCTTTCTGCGCGTGTTACCAGTTGGTAATTCCAAGAGTTAACAGGGCTTATGTCAATTTATCCTGCCAACGATCGCGGGATTTTTCTCTCCTTTAGTAGTCCACATACAACCGCATCGAAGACCATACGAGCTGGAGCTTATACTTCCATACATACGCGTTACCAAGTCACCGAAGTTGTGACACGTCTGACACGTCAGCACTGTCATACAGCTCACTCCACCTGATACGGTAGATACCGCCAACACAATCTGGATCGAAGATCTAGCGAAGTATTTTTCTCTCCAATACTTCAAGAGCAAATACATCAGAACTGTGGCAACACAGAACGTAGCTATTCAATAGCAATCGATAGTATGAGGGGACTATCGCATGAACAAACATCATCGCTATTCATTCGCAATCTCAACAACGAGATCGAATCAATTATATAACATATATACTCATAGCTTTTAAGTTAAGAACGTATATTCAATAAACATAACTAGTAGTACATGAGACTCACATGTACCACTAAAGTGGTGACCCCGCCATGATCAAAAAGAGTCAAACCAAAAGCGTCCGAGCATTTTCTGCAAAACGACGCGGCGTCAGTTGGCGCGCCATTTTGTTCGAGACATTGCGCTGAATTGTGAGATTGATGCGGTACACCTTACGATATGGTCAACAAGGACCACGCGACGACGACGATCTGGAAACTTTCCCTGATACCGTCAACGAAGAGGCCTGCGAGGGAAAACTTGACCAAATTGAAGACACGCAAAATCAAGTACACAATATGCATGCATATCTGCATAAAGTTTATGTGCCAAAATTCAACAAAGTGAATCCGATACTTTGGTTCTAACAATTAGATATCTCATTCCGGGTGAACAACGTAATGGACGACGCGAATAAATTTGACCTTGTGGCGATGCACTTAGAGAGCGACGTAGCTCAGGCTGTCGAAGATTTGCTCGCCGCACCTCCTCCAGCAAATCGTTACATGAGTTTGAAGGAACGATTGTTAACCACCTTCGACGAGTCATCAGAGGTGAAACTACAACGTCTTCTACAGGGCATTGATTCCACGGGCCTGAAGCCGTCGGAAATTTTGGCCAGCATGCGACGCCATCAGGAGACGAATCCTTCATGCGCACACTCTTCATGGCACAGATGCCGCAGTCAATACGGCCCCTATTAACCCCCTATTAACCTTCTTTGAAAAAAAGGATCTTGGCAACGTAGCCAAATTCGCAGACAAGTTGCTAGAGGCAATCGACCCGGTCTGTGGCTCCGTGTCCACCTCGCAGCCTTCATCTTCGAATAATGTGGAAGCTGTATTCCGTCCAACGTCCGAGTCAAGCTCGATGAAGGCGATCCTGGAAGCAATAAGCAAACTTCAATTAGAAG
>SCDZ01001293.1:0-11696 GCA_004143845.1 Drosophila lacertosa
AGTCACTTTATGTGATTGCAAATCTTCCAATTTGCATTCACCTCCCTCTTATAATCCCCGCCGTTGTTTTCGTATAGGAAACTACACTTTAATAACTGAACTTATTTATACAACCGATTGGTTAATTCTGTATGACGTGGTTGACATAAATATTGCTGTTAATTTTTATTAAAGACCTCCTACTCTGCTGGGCCAGACAATATTCCAAGTTGTCTTCTCAAGGAGTGTAGTGGGTCCCTTCTTTATCCATTGCTAAAGCTTTTGAATCTTCCCTTAAATCGGCTGTCTTTCCAACCCTTTGGAAAGAATCGAATATTATTCCTCTCCACAAAAAAGGTGGTAAGTCTGATATTACGAACTATAGGGGCTTAGCTAAGTTGTCTGCCATCCCTAAACTATTTGAAAAAATAATTACCTCTTCCCTACAGCATCTCTGCAAGTCACTAATCTCCCCTGCCCAGCATGGTGTTGTCAAGAGTCGGTTCATTAGTTAGAGCTTACCTCATTAATTAATGATGGTTTCTTAACAAAAAAGCAAACTGATGTCATTTATACTGATCTCAGTAAAGCTTTTGATTCTGTCAACCATAATATTTTACTTTCAAAGCTCGACCGTATTGGTTTCTATTCTCTCACTTCTCTGCTGGATTTCTACCTATTTAAAGGGTAGAACCCAAAGAGTCTTATTAAGATCCCATGTCCAAAGCTGGTTCAAGTTTCTTCTGGAGTACCTCAGGGTAGCCAGGCTTTTACTCCTGAATATCTCGTCGCTAACAAACCTTAGAACAATACTTGGTGTTGTTTTTCTACATAAGTTAATTGTTGGCGACATAGATTCACCTTTTCTTTTAGGTCTCCTAAATTTCTTTGTCCCCTTTCGACCTACTAGAAACTACTGTCCTCCCCTTTTGTCTACGTGCACAACGGATTACGCCTTGCACAATTCATTTCGGGTACTATGCACTCAGTATAATACCCTATATCACGTATTCTCCTCTGAAATCTATAAGTGCAGTCTAGCTCCTAGACTATTTTATGCTATTCAGGTGAAGAGAATCGCAGCCACGATGCACTTAAATAAAATTCCTGTCATGCAAGCAAAAACATTGAGAAGGATCACTGGAGCTCCATTGTACATGAGAACTGCTGATATCGAACGCGATCTCAAAATACCGAAAATAGGCGACAGGATCCATAAATCAGTCATAAATACACGGCAAGACTTGGAGCTCATCTGAACAGCCTAACCAGACTCCTAACATCGACGAATCATCGCACAACTGTCAGAAGACGACTCAAACACCACCACCCTCAAGACCTGCCAGAACGGGTCATGATCTCCTGATCCCCTTGTTTTTAAAACAAATATATATCCGATTAAAACTTAATAGACCAGTTTCACAATTTAAAATTTTTAAAATCCGACCTATGTATTAGATCTGCCCAATTACTTAATTATTTTTTCTTACTTCTGATTTGTTTAAGCTACCCCGTTAGGTAACAGTAAACTCACCTATTAACAATTTATAAATTATATTAATAAAATAAAAAATAACAAGAAATGGCTCATATTTAAAAAAAATACAACTTGCCGCCGATCAAGCTGAAGATTTTTAGGGCACGACATTACTGGAGAAGGAAAAAATAAAAATGCAAGCTAAAGTAAAGTATACGTTACCAAGCAAACCTAAAGAAATAAAATTTTTCCAGTATTTACCGGATATTATTAAAAATTTCTGCACAACTTTACCGACATTGCTATCCCTTTAGCAAGATGTTTAAAAATGGAATCTTATATGGACACTTAACAGATAGATAAACTAGAAGCGTTCCAAAAGGTAAAGTTATAAATCTCTGAAGACTCAATCTTAGGAATGCATAGTTTTGAAAGAAAGTTCATACTAACAACAGATGCGAGCAAAGTGGCTTTAGAAGCTATAGAATTTTAAACGAGCACGAGCTTTTAACCATAGTCTCGGCGACAATGACTTTTCGGCATTATTTGTTAAGACGACATTTTGAAGTAGCATCCGATCATCAACCACTGTTAACTTAAAATTGCCCAATGCAAAGTTAATGAGATGGAAGATTAGACATATATAATATGACTTTAAGATAAAATACATTAAAGATAAAGAAAACTATGTCGCCAACACCCTATCTAGAATAGCAATATAAAAGGAATTTTCATAAAGGGCAGAAAAAAATTGTAGCAATTTAATAAGTCAGTCTGAGAAACCTATCAATTGCCGTAAACGACAAGTTATATTTTCTAAAGGTCTTATTAAAATTCAATATAAGACTTACTTGAAAAATCAAACAAAATAGAAACAGCCAATCGATATTTACTTGTCCATTTCTGTACTGGAAATAGCGCTTTATACATAGAGAGTAATGCCGACTTCGAAATAATTCAAGGCGTATGTAAAAAATAAATTAATTAATTCTAACCAAAATTGTGCGCAGATTTAAAAAATATACACACCTATGTCAATTTTTATATTTTATATGAAGAGCTCAAACTACAGCAAGGACAGATTAAACAGTCACATAACCAAACATAAAATCCTGGATAAATTCCAGCTAACATATTAATTGCTCAGACAATAAGGAGAATAGTATAACGGAACAAACAAATACAGTAGAGTATATGGAGTTGACACGAAATATATAAACAGACCATTGGAAATAGTTAAATTAGAAAACCTATTTAAATCAACGAAAAGTATGGTACAAGCGCCGACCATTATAAAATCACGAACAGGAATAGAAAGACACACTACTACAAAACCTAATTCAAAAATCGAAAGAAAATTAACCAAACTCCCATCCTACAGGTTCATGGTCTACAGTAATATAACTCACAAAAAAACATCATACTCGATCAGCCGTAGCGAAATACGTATCATATTACACATCCCCCACATTAACTTGATCATTCAGAAACCGAATCTTATTTTAAGGGGCAAAATAAAATGTATGAATGTGTTATAAATATTATAAAGAAATATAATAAAAATCGAAGTGAACGAAAATTTTGAAACAAAATTGCCAATAAATAAATAAAAATATCCAAATTGAAGGCAATAAAATAACAACATGTTTCTGAATCAAATTCACTTAAAACCAAAAATAGGTTTAACACCATTATGTAGTTATAATAATTATATGTGTTATACTTTGCATTTTATAGATGGATTTGTAGATATATTTAAAATATTTAAAAGTAAACCCATTAAGTCTTATATATAAAATTAAATGATCACTTTTTCAACTAGCCATACATGCGAGGAATCCTTAATTGAGCACCGTTGTGAGTGTCGCTTAGAAAATTTAGGACTTACATTGCTGTGGCGCAAAATGACAATGACAATCTACTTGGATAATTATAACATACAGAGAAAAAATATCTAATATGCATATTCTGTTTTATTGGCAGTCCTGGGAGCAGTTTGGATTGCTTTACGCACTGGAGCTCATACAACATACTTGGTTCAATCAATATGTTCAAATTTTATAAGCCCTATATTGTTTTATGTTTGTTGGGATATTCCAATTAGCAATGTTTATTTACGAAGTTAGGTTGCTGATCAGTTATGCTAAAGGCGAAATACATCCTTTAGAGAGTTGGGAGACGGAATTAAGTTGGGCCACACAAGAAACGAAGAAAGAAGAAGAAGAAGAAGAAATGTCCTCACCGGTTTTGGACTACAGAGTAGAATATATCTCGCCAATAAGGCATACAGATTTTCTGTACATCATATTTTGTGATTAAAATAAAGAAATTTTGTAAATAAACCAGGTTTGTCAGTTCGTTTTAGATTTCATAAAATGTTCACTTAGCTGCTTTTTTACTTTAAGTCTGTTTACTTACGTACTCGTCTATTAATATTATATTCATAAATATTTGTAGTTCATGGTCAGCTTTCAAACTGAATGGTAACTAAGCAACACGTCTCGAAAAAGAAAGAATTTAATCAAGTTGTGAAGACATCAAAAAGTGTTGTAGAAAGTTAATTTATATTTTACTCAAATAATATAATAATAATAACGAAACAATTTATATAATATAATAGAATTTTCTTTAGTTGTTTTGTTTATATACCCCGATCAAGCGTATTTGTCTGCCATAATAAAATGCATTATCCACGAAATTCGGTATAGCTTAAATATTTTGCTAACTGCATTATTATTAGATTGTCCCCGGGACTCAATAATGTAATTTTACGATTAAACAGCGTATCAGTCTAAAACATTTAGTCTCGAACAATTCTGTTTATCGAATACATGTTAATGCTGAGAGATTTTTCAACACTTTTGATACGTTGCTCGTTGTGATTGGTCCACATGTGTCCAATCCAATCGTTCCACCGAATTTAAAAAGTGAATATATTCATCTCTTTTTAACATTCTCTATTTCCTAACTTACTAGCCTTACATGTAGCCGGCGTCTATGTAGAAATATACTAATTGCTCACTCTGAAAAATAAGTTCGTTGGTGGAGTTTGGCGAAGTAACACGCTCGCATCATGTATTTTAAAACAATTGTTGCATTATTTACAATAGGATTAATTAACGCTGAAGTTTTTTTTGAAGAAAACTTTGAAAACGGTAAATTTTTGTAAATGGTTATGTTGACATTAGTTTCAAGTTTATTTGTCCCATAGAGAATTGGATAGAAGAATGGATATACAGCAAGCATCCCGGAAAAGAATTTGGAAAATTTGTCCGCTCTGCTGGTTCTTTTTTTAACGATGCTGATGCTGATAAAGGTAGCTAACCAATATTAACACAAGAATTTACATAGTATACGATATGATATATAATGCTTGTACCTTAAAATAAGTGCAAAAATTAATTAATAAAATATTTTCTTCAGGGATTCAAACATCACAAGACGCTCGATTTTATGCCATGTCCAAGAAATTTAATGGATTTTCGAATAAAGCGAAACCATTGGTTGTACAATTTTCTGTAAAGCACGAGCAAAATATTGATTGTGGAGGTGGTTATGTGAAACTCTTTGATTGTTCTCTTGATCAAAGTGATATGCATGGGGAATCGCCATATGAAATTATGTTCGGCCCGGATATTTGCGGACCTGGTACCAAAAAGGTTCACGTTATCTTAAGCTACAAGGGGAAAAATCACTTGATTAACAAGGATATAAGGTGCAAGGATGACGTTTATACCCACTTCTACACTTTAATTGTGAAGCCAGACAATACATATGAAGTTTTGATAGACAATGAAAAACTTGAATCTGGAAATCTTGAAGATGATTGGGATTTCTTGCCATCAAAAAAAATTAAAGACCCAAGTGCGAAAAAACCAGAAGATTGGGATGATAAGGTAAGCACAGTTAGAACTGTTTTTACATTTTGGTGCTTAGCAAATAATTCATATATTTTTAACTGACTTAATATTTATCAACACATGTTATTACAATTGGACTAAACATTGTTTTTAATGTGTTCGCTGGGCTCTTATTTTAACATTATAGTGAATTGAACTATATTTTTTTAAATAGCTTAATCATTATAAAACTTAATTTCTTTATTTTATTTTACACAGGCGACAATTCCTGACCCGGATGATAAAAAACCTGTGGATTGGGATAAACCTCAACACATTCCTGACCCTGATGCTACCAAGCCCGAAGACTGGGATGATGAAATGGATGGCGAATGGGAACCTCCTATGGTGGATAATCCAGAATATAAAGGGGAGTGGCAGCCTAAGCAATTGGACAATCCTAATTATAAAGGGGCTTGGGAGCATCCTGAAATAGATAATCCGGAATATAGTCCTGATGATAAATTATACCTTCGTAAAGAAATTTGCACTTTGGGATTTGATTTATGGCAAGTGAAGTCTGGGACAATATTTGATAATGTTCTTATAACTGATGACATTGAGCTAGCGGCCAAAGCAGCGGATAGAGTAAAAATTACACAATCTGGTGAAAAAAAAATGAAAGAATTGCAAGATGAAGTACAAAGAAAAAAAGATGAAGAGGAATCGAAAAAGAGCTCGGATAAGGACGATGAGGACGATGATGATGAAGACGATGACAATGTCGAATCAAAGAACGAATCGGAAGATAATGGGCACGATGAATTGTAATCCGTATAAGTATACAGTTTGCATACGAGCACACTTAATAATATAATTTGTAGAATAACAATTTGCAAGACTTATAAGATAATTTATAAATAAAGGATTTTTATATAAGTCTTCAATAATTATGTCAGAACACGTTATATTACTTTTTTCAAGTATTTGAGCGGATTGATGGTATAAAAGAGCAGATGGTTTCAGAATTCCTAAAACATTTTTCAAAGATAAAGACATTAAAGTTAGCAAATTAACACTAAAATATATTTGCCTAAAATTAAACCGAGTAACTTTTTCCTGAGTGTAAAAGCAGCGTAAAACAGGTAAAAATGTTCTTGTATAGGATTAACAATTAAACAGTGATTGTTCAAATTGTAACTAAAAGAAATGTCAATGTGTGACGTTAAATAAATTGAACAATTACTTAAAAACTAACATAAAATGTGTTCCTGTTTGCAAATCTAAACAAAGGTTTCAGAATTGATTTGTAAAGCTGGAAAAAGATAAAACACGTTGCAGATAATACGTTTATATATACATAGATTTTACAACCACTTGATTTGATTTTATATTTCAGGCCTGCTTGTAAAGCCTTTTCAAAGCTTCTGGAGGGCATTGTCCACATATTAAAAAGTTATTTGGACTAATTTTAATGAATATGCAACGATTCACCACTTACTCAGACATGTTTCTGTCTAAGCTGTCCTTGCAAATGCAGGAATATTTCCTGTTGAAAAATCTGTGCGTAGGTTTAAATATCAACATGGTTGTTGAAGAGTCCGCTATAAGATTGTTATTAGGTTTTTCTGTTATTTATTCTAAAGAATAGCCATAAGCACAGTCCTGCGAGATGCAGTCAAGACGTTTGATAAGTTAATTTTTTTTAAATATAAATGTGTTTTCGAAGCAAACTATCTCCAAGCTAATACAGTTAATTTGTATTGGCTAGAATAATAGTAAAACAGCAAGTTATACAAAATGTGCTTCAATAAATTTGGCAGCGTATATTATGTTGGGCCGCAAAAAAATGAACATCGGATAAATCTAAAGCTTATATAACAGACCTACCAAATTAGCACAATATTTTATTTAATTTTTTGAAACAATTATAGTCGAATCGCGATTATTTGTTCCCCGCTAAACTGATGTCCCCTTGATAAATATACGGTAGATCATTAAAATTCTAGACGTTTTGAGTTTCATTGCTTTCGCCTCGTGATGATGCCTTACATAGTGTTTTTGACAACATAATATGTTTAGAAAACTCAATAGAATAAATATGAGACAAAGCACCAACCAATCAAAAATGAGTAACTTTAATAAAGCTTGATTATTTCCAATTATATTTATATACTTCTATTTATTTTGTACTTCAATTATTTGTTTATTTTTAATTTCGAAATTTTTCTTTTTAAACTTGTTAAATAGAAATCTCGATGAATCGCATATATGTGTAATTTGTAAAAATTGTGATCCCCTTGGCAATTCGAATTATCGGGACTCGACAAGCGCAAATTAAATTTTCCAGAATCCGTTGCCGCATATATTGCAAGCAAATACTCTGCTAAGGTGTAAGCCTCGAAATTTAATTTCTCCACTCTTCAATCAAATTTCTTGATTTCAATAAATGTTTCTTATGACGCGTTTCCAGTCATTTGTGATCCAAAATTTTGGCCAACCTTACATGCCAGTTCACGAGCTTAAACCTAGAAGCCAAAGTCAGCCTTCGCCAGTTATCTTTGATTAAATTTAACTGTATTTGATTGCGAAGTGCTAACGAATATATTTTAAATGTATCGCAGTGGTGATTGAGTACTATTGTTTACTATTCAAGACGTATATTTTGTAAAAGTAACTCTCTTTCATTCCACTTTGTACCTAACTTGTTTGTATATCGTTCCGTCTTTTAATATTGAAACTCTTATGCAGTAAAAATCTTCCATTACTGAAGTTTCTACACATGTGTGTGATAATGACTTGTGTTGGTGATTTTACATATTTTTAAATTTAGTGGTCATTATTCGTTTACTCTAACTGTTTTGTGTTATAAACCCAACATGAGTTTTTAGATAGTATTGCGGAACTTTTCGCTGTTTCGTATCAATGAGATTTTTAATCTGTCTAATAGAAATCATTCTTTTTATTATACATACCACCTTATTTTAGCAGTTGCTTTTTTAGTTTGCAAATCTTCTAAGCCCAATGTGCCAATTTGTTGTATAAACGTAATAAAAATTAATCTATTTTATATGAAATTACTGGCAGATTTTTAAAATCACCATGGTTTACTCCCAGACTATGCAACTCTAATAAAAACTCTTAAAAAACTTGACCTGTCGATCTTCTTAATTTTCATTTGTACGGAAATTATCTTGCAGGTTGCAAAAGGCAAATTGTTCAATACCCTAATCAATTTTTAAGCTATAGTAAGTTAAAGTAGAAGCCTTTTGGTCCACATTTCTCTTTAGATCTTGTTATTTAATACGCAAGCTGTGATTTCTCTTCCTTGAGCTTCTTTACTAATATCTTATCGTTATAACATTGTTTCTTTACATTTTTCTTACTCTTACTCTGTTGGGCCTGACAATCCACCAAATTGTCTTCTTACAGAGTGCAATGGATTTCTTTTAAGTTTTTGTTAAAACTTCTCAATCAATCTCTTCAATAGGATGTCTTTCAAACTGTTTGGTAATAATCTTGAATCATTCCTCTACAAGTGAAAAGTGGTATGTCTGATATTACGAACTATATCCATGCCAAATTGTCTACCATCCCTAAATTAGAGAGAGATTTCTCAGCTTGAACGCATAAGACGTGTTTTTTGTTTTCGCCAAATTTTTATTTTGATTCTGCTTAACTACCAACAGTATTTTGTAAAATTTATATAAAAAAGCAAAATAAACTTATTAGCTTTATTATTTGTGCAAGTTGCTCCTCCGCTGTGACAGTAAGTCATTTATGTATTTCTTTTATTTTTAACCAACGCGGAGTCAGTGCTGTGTTTTTGTTAGTGTCTGTTTTTGACTTCTGATTTATTTATGCCTAACATTCTCTTCTTGAGTGTGCTCTCGAAAAGTTTTTGTTGTTGATCTGATCGACAGCACTGTTTGTGTAAAAATCCGCCTTCTTGATCGTTTTGCTTGCGTGCTATTGTTTATTTCTTGTGCGCCGTTATGCATTGCATTGCGTTTCGCACCGAAACTAGGTTAACCCCAATAGTCCATTTGAAATGTCACGAATGTATAATTCGGTGAGAAATCAATTTTTACAATTGAACTATGTTATTAAAAGCTCGCTTCTGATTGTGATTCCAGTATTGATTGCTTAGCAATTTTAAATTTGAATCTCCTCCAAAGCGTCGGTTGGCGCCCGAATTTTTGTCCGTACCCGTACCTCAGCCCTTAAAAAAAACCCAATCAATTTTAGATATGCCTCGACTTGTTGATTCATTTCCAATGTTGTCGCTATCCGCTTCCCCCTTATAAACAACCTTGGCGGCTCCGCAAGAGCAGCCAATCGTGCCTGTTGTTGTATCCGTACCGATCAACAAAATAACTTCCATGTTGTTATAAGTCGCAAAGGTGAATCCTAGCTAACAGCACTTCTACCTCTACCCCTCCTGTGCCAATTTTACATGTTGTTGCGCCTCACAAGCAAGTGTTTGTTTCTAGACTTTGCTCTGACACCACAAAAGCCACAGTTACAAAGTTTAATTTCAAGAAATTTCTTCTTTTAAAATAAATGTTTCACGAGACTCATTATCAATTATCTGTGATCCTAAATTTTGGCCAGATCAAATGATTATGCTCGAGTTAAGGCCAAATTAAAAAAAAACTTTATTTGAATAGCATTTCCTTTCAATCACATATTGTCGCATTCTCCGAAACTTGGTTGAATTCAACAATACCTGAACGACTCGTAAAGGTGATGGGGTTTTAAATGCTCCTAAAACCTCGCTTGAGACGAAAATTTTTTAACTTTCAGCATCGAGTACAGATCCAGAGTTTATTTTGATAAAAGTTAATCGCATCTCGTTGTATTCAACTTGTTCATATATCCCTCCCTCTTCTAACATTGAAACTGCCGTCTCTAGGACCTCCCCTCTGTCTGTCCCCTAAGATATGTCCCACCATGAGTAAGCAGTTCCTTTATGTGATTGCAAATCTTCCGAATTGCATTCAACAACCTCTAATAATTCCCGCCGTTGTTCCCTTAGAGATAACAACGCTTTATTATGTGAGCTTAATTATACAACCGATTGGTCAAATCTGTATGACGCGGCTGACATAAATATTGCTTTTAACATTTTTTAAAAAGCTTTAAATTCACTCTTAGATGTATGTATTCCAAACAACATTTGTTTGACCAATTTTTCTAAACCACCATGGGTTACGTGTAGACTGCTAAACTTAAAAAATATTAAATCAAAATGTTTTAAAAAGTTTATAAAGTCTGGATCCAGTTTTGACTTGTCGAAATACTTCTTAGGCAAGTCAAATTTTTTTACTCTTAATTCTCATTGTTATGAGAATTATTTTGCACGTTGCAAAAGGCAATTTGCTCAAGACCCTAAAAAATTCTTTAACTTTGTTAAGTTAAAGAGAAAGCCTTCTGGTTTGCCTTCTTCTTTCTTTTTTGGGACTGAAAAAGCTAGCAATGACTCCGCTTCCTCAGACCTCTTTGAAAACTTTTTCCGATCAACTTATTCCTCTGTTTGCTCTAATAATTTTTCTTATCCCTATAACATTTTTTCTTCCAACTCTATCAATGTTCCCACTATATCACACTTTTCTCTTCTTTCCAATATTCCAAGTTGTCTTCTCGAGGAATTTAGTGGGTCCCTTCTTTATTCGGCTTCCCTTCTTTAATCGGCTTTCTTTCCAACTCTTTGAAAATAATCCTCTCCACAAAAATGGTCGTAAGTCGGATATTACAAGCTGTAGGGGCATAGCTAAGTTGTCCGCCATCCCCAAACTATTTGAAAAAATTATTACTTCTTCCCTACAGCATCTCTGCAAGTCTCTTATCTTCCCTGCCCATCATGGTTTTTTTAAGAGTCGGTCCACTATGACCAATTTGTTAGAATTTGCCTCATTAGTTAATGATGGTTTCTAAACAAAAAAGCAAACTGATATCATTTATACTGACTTCAGTAAATCTTTTGACTCTGTCAACAATAATATTTTACTTTCAAAAATCGATCCCCTCAGTAATAACTCATTCTCGTATACTTATGTATGCTGATCATGTAAAACTCATTTTATCTTACTCTGATTATATACATCATTCTAACCAATCAGTTGTATTTAAATTGTTCTAAGTGTAAGTTTATGAAGTTTAGCCGTACTTTGCTATGTAGTTAGCTATACCATAGACAATTTCCCTTTACAGTGCATAAATGCTGTTAAAGACCTTGGTGTTCTTCTGGACTCTAAGCAAAGTTTAAATAGTTACATATCCACTATCTTAAACGAAGCTAAGGGAGTCCTAGGTTTTATTAAACGCTGGTCAAAACAGTTTAACGACCCCTTTACTACTAAGTTTCTATATATATCTTTGGTTTGTCCAATCATGGAATA
>SCDZ01001294.1:0-10838 GCA_004143845.1 Drosophila lacertosa
GAAATATAATATTTGTTTAAAGAATCTCTCACTTCACTGTTGAGTTTTAGAATTGTTTTCCCGGAGCACAATAAAAATCACGTCTGCATGCGACGAAGAGTGAACTGGAACATCATTAGTTGACAAATACTTTTCTTTTTTATCTTGGTTTTGAATTCACCAATTTTACGAGCATTTGGATGTTAAATTTTTCCCATTCTTTAATAATGGCTTCTCTTAACTCTTATAAACATTCAAATTGATTTCATGTGGCATAAACCCGCTTCTATCGTATTTCAGTCCGAGCTCTAAATGGAGAATCTGCGAATCTTTAAAATAGTTTGATGGAGATTTGTAGTATGAATGGGTGGATTATCCTAATAGAATCCAGGCGCAACCAAATTATAAACGACCTTCCGTTAAAAATTCTGGACGCTCGGGCAGTAATCCTCAGGGACACCTTTTTAATTTTTCATCAGTTGTCAAACTGCAATCGAGCAGTGTTGGGATTAGCCAGTACTTTACGTTTAAATATTGTTTCGATTCACAGTTTCCAATTTTCTGCAGCGTTGCTCCAAGAAGGCGGACATGGATTCCCAGCTAGAAATCTGGCTAACACGGCTCGGATATTCAAAGCGTTCCTCCCACCTTGTTCGGCTTGCTAGATCCATTTGATTAACAAGCACCTGCACGAGTATACTGCTCCCTATTTGCTCATGGGTTTCTAACCACTACCTATGTCAAGCTGAAGGGAGCTCAACGTTGTGTGCGACAATTATAGCGCAATTCACTACCGATTTCCTCACAATGCAACTGTTCGAATTCATTTTGGGCTCACACAACTAGCAATTAACAAATTTAGTTGGAGCATAGTTTTCTGCATGCTTGAAAGTACAATTTTCTTGCAACATGACATTTCAAATTACCCAGCAGGGTGATTAAAGTTGTGGTGCAAAACGCAAAGCAAATAAAACTAACTGCGCAAGCAAAGAGAAATGCAAGCAAACTTTCAAGGAATACGTACTTTTACACAAACTATGCTGATGATCAAAATCAACAACAAATTAATCACAGCAAAGAGATACAGAAACCAAAAGCGGACGCTAACATATAAGCAGCAATTAATTAAAACTAAAGTCAAATAAATATTTTTATTTTTATTTATTTATTTGAAACATTTGACTTTACGAGTGTCAACTCAAGTAATTAAAAGAATATAAATAACAAAAGATTACTTGCTAAAAGCCTAAAGAAAATATAAATAATTCTAATAACATTACCGACACGGTGGGGGTATTTTATTTGCCAGTCCGGCCAGCTATGCCCCTGTTCACAGCAAGTTTGGTCAGTGATGTAATCAAATCTACAGCCAAAATGGATAGGAGTAGTTAAAAGCAAAGATTTGATTAGGGGAAGAGAGATTTCAGAGGATAATGCGTGATATAGGGTATTATACTGAGAGCATAGTACCCAAAATGAATTGTGCAAGGCGTAATCCGTGGTGCACGTAGACAAAAGAAGAGGACAGTAATTTCTAGAGGGTCGAAAGGGACAAAGAAATTAGATGACCTAGAAGAAAAGGAATCTATGTCTCCAACAATTAATTTATGTGTAGAAAAACAACACAAAGTATCGTTCTACGGTTTGTTAGCGACGGGAGATTCAGAATATATAAACTACATATTGATGCCCACGCCGATGTTGTGTGTAATTTCCTGACACCATTTTGAGCGTGTTAGCTGTCGCGTTTTATATTTTGCGCGCGACCAAAGCGGTGCACAAATGTCTCGTGGATTAAATATTGCTCTACAGTAAGTACATTCAAGTCGTGCGGAGCTGATGATATCGGCACAAGGGGTTGCAAAGCTCTCGCAGGTCTGCTTGTGGTTGCTAACGATTTGATGTCAGTGATCTTGACCTTGGTTTTCCATATGCTTCCGAAGATACACGAAAACAGGTGACGCAATAACTAATTCCACGACTCAAACCTTTCAAGTGCTTTAAACGACGCTGATTACTTACTGTCTGCCAGAAATTGAGTAAGTTTCGATGACTTGTAATGATAGAGGTTTGTCGCACAAAAATGCTTTATGTCTAAAGGAAGCGCATTGCCTTGAACAATGTGCACACTGCATAGCAGAGCCGTATCTTATATTTAGGTAAATTGTTTCCGAATGTTTCGTTGTGCACTAGGGTGGGTATTGTGTCCTAATGATAGTATGTATGGTGTGACTCAACAAATTAGTTGCAGATCCGTCCAATGAGGTTGTTTATTATTAGCGTTCCTGGCTGTGTGTACGTAGGACGAGCTACCCACTCCTATACCCTGAAATTGGACATTTCAGCGGACATCTCGTAGCTCTAAGCTAGCAAAAAGAGTACGTTGAAATTGAGATTGAAAAGATGCGATTAATATTTATTGATCCAATAATCGGGCAATGCTATATAGTATTTCTCGTTTTGTTGAACCTGTTAGAATGCTGATGTGCATCTTGTACGTATACTAATCTTGAATTAAAAGAAAATGCATACCATGGGTTTTTAATGTGTCAGCGTTATCCCTTTGTAGACTTGTTTATATGAAGACTAGGTCGTCTGATACACTTAGTGTGTGACTTTAATCACGTCGGCTGTCGTAAGGCAATACTATTGAACTTGATCCTATGCCGCCCGTTATAGCCGTGTCCGGTCTGACTTAATGGAATGGCTGTTCTCTTTGTAAATAGTGTGATAGGAAGGTATACAATATATAATAACTGATTGCTTCTTGACAGCGTGATTGTGATTTTGGGGGTGATAAAATACAATTAAAAATACCTTATATACCTCTACGGTGCATTAAGATATATTACTCCTTTAAGCTGTAAAAACCAATTAAAGATTTTCGAAAATTAAATATTGTTTTAATGTTACTTTAAGTATCCAGCCAAAATGTGTGTCCTAAACTATGGGCTCATCTGGATAACCAATTTTAGAGGCTCGTTTGATAATTTAAGTCTTCAGAAATTTTCAGAAGAAGGTCAATGCCGCTCAGGCGGCAGTAACTATTCATATAACGTTCTGCAAATTGAATGGTGACATTTTGGGTGTGGTATGGGTTTCGTTGAAAAAGTTATTATATATTTTTCATACCACAATCGTTTGAATAATAATCATAATAATAATTATTTAAACTATGAATGATTTGCATTGTCATTGATCTTCGTCAGGGCTATGTTTACTCAACCACTCACATAAACTTGATAATCGCACGTGTCGCATGTGTTAATCAGTTGAGCACTAGCTAGATGTGCCACAATGTGTAGGAGTGAAACTTTGCTAATTGTGGAATGAAACTATGAACAATTATTTAACCATTGCTTTAAATCCATTTGAACTTACACTACGTGTGATAAATTCACAATAATACAAATATTCAAAAGTTTGAGTCGCATCTACAAAAATGTCAGAATTATGATCTTACCGCTTAGATTGAATCTATATAAAAGCGATCCAGTAGTTTTTTTTGGTAAAGAATACATTATTTCTATCAGTGTCCCTTTTTGTGTACGTATATTTCTAAAACAGAATTTAAAACATTATTAGAATTGTATTTAAAAATAAAACATGATTCTAAACTTGATTAATTTAATATTTTGGTAAGCCGATTAATTTATTGAGAAGCAGGATGAAATATATTTCCTGTGGTATTACCAAATTGCATCCAATTACTTCATCATTAGATATAAAAGATAGGGTTTTGTTTTTAAGACCACAAGGGCAAGCCTTCTTCCTAAATTCTTAATGTTTTTGACGGCTGTGGTTGCCATTTATTAATTTCCAAAGTATGCCAGTTTTACAAAAGTTTATGCCAATACATGTTAGCATCGCACATCAATCATACTCACAGAAAATTATATATATGCAACTAAGAAGTCACATAGCGGTTGCGGCCCCACTTTTGATAATGCAGAAATTTGTGTCTGATCTTTATAAAATTATTATGACTTAAAAAGAATATATTATTTTTTATAACTTGGATTTTTGCCACAACTTTGTTTTTAATATTTAGTTTTTTTTTTTTTTTGCTTTATTTTAATCTAAGTGAAATAGCAACTGTCAAAAAGTAAAGCAAATGTATTTTCATACAATTATTCGAGGTCGCGGAAATAATTGAAATCTATCAAATTGTGAAAGTGAAAACCAGTCTTGACACTTAAATTGTCGATATCATTAATGTCAAACGCGCTTCTTTTCGCTGTAAACCACTGTTAGGGTTTATAGTGCTGATTCCTACTTAATATACATCTTTTCTGTAGTAGGATATTTTCTTCACTTACATTTGTGCAAAAAATAATAGTAGGGCCACATCTCACTGCTTTCAAACCCGTTTTTAAGATACTGGAAGAAGTTGTCTAAATTTTCCAAACGATAGGTTTTAGAAAGCCTACAATGTACACATTCATGTTTTTACACAACTACCCATAAAAAATGAGCTAAAAATAATAGAAATGCTGGAAGTTAGCACTTCAAAAATATGAAAAATAAAAAAAAAATTAATTTAAAAAAAATAAATTTTTTTTGATAAGTATGAGAAGGAAAAGAATAGAAACAACTTAAGTATGATAGGTCCCAGGGAGGTTTTCCAAAATCCATATTGGCTGGCCTACGAACACTGGCGGTTCACGTTGTTGTCGGACGAGAGTGAAATTAGTTTTAATTGGTGGCACTAGCTTCAGTCAGTTTGTTTGGCGTCTACCAGACACAGAATACAACCCAAGGTAAATCAAAAAGAAGGTTAGGCATGGTGGTCTAGGCATTATGGTATGAGCTTGATTTTCCTGATCCTGTTCATATAATTAACTTAATCACGAATATAACGGTATTTGCCATATACCAGTTGGAATATATCTTTAAAGTGGACATTTCAACACCATAATGAAACAAGTAAACGAGTCAATGCATGGTTTGCCTCTGAGAAGATCGACTTAATGCCATGGACACCACTGCCTTCAGAACTAATTCCGATCAAACATTTGTGGGGAGATATCAAAATAGTAGATCTGGCCAATCCTTCAAAAAAAAAATCTCATCTTTGGCAAGTGGTTTAAGTGGAATGGCCAGGAATCCCCTTGAAATGGTGTCAGGACGAATAACGAATGGTATACTTTGGTATTAAATTATATAATAAGCCCTAATAAACATGTAGAACATGTAAAATAAGGATTAGTTTAAATTTCATTGGGTTTTTTTAAAATTAAATTATTCTCTATTATTTTTTAAAGCATTTTTCATGGGTTTTTGTGGGTTTCAAAACCAGTTTTTAAAGTGATAAGGTGTGGTACTACTATTATTATTTGCACAGCTGCATGTCCTTCAATAACGGAATATTGGTATTTTGTAAATTTTAGAACAAAAACTTGAAAAGATGGAAAACAATAAAATATCCGTGCCTGTAATTAATAATGCAAGTGCTTGTTTCTTTCTTATAACCCAAGTTAAGTTCTGATGCCTTGGAACACCATCGACAATGGGGGATCAGAAACTGAAGTCATCGCCGAACAATTTATGCTAGATTATCGGATTATAATGTAAGATATTAAGGACGAAGCCCCGATCTTTAAGAAAATCAGGAAACTAAAAGAGCAAAACTAAGTGTAACTATAACTTAACAACTTAACGTACAAAATAGGTGCGTAACTGAAGTCAAACTATTTTTTAAAGAAGCACTTTGTCCTAAAACAGGACTTCACGGAAAATAATGATGAAAAGGTGACGTTAACAACATGACAGCCAAATGGTTAATTAATGCTAATCCGGCTAATTACCTTTAGTATTATGTGTAAATAATAAAATTAAGATAAATTCACATTACACTTATAATGATGTCTCTGGCAACCGATTAATAACAGCCTTTATCGGAAATCAAATATTCCGAAATCATTGTAAGCCACAGACGAAAATGGACTTTTTCTTGTAAATTAAAAATAAATGTCACCTGAATGCCGGAAAGTGAACAATGAAACTGACTGAATACATTCAAATTGGCGGATGTAAGCACTATTTCCTTAAGTCGACGCACTGCCTCCACGGGTTTCCCTTTGGAACCTAACACCCGTTGAATGGAAACTAAAGTGCGCGGCGGGTTTCTAATGCCTTGAATTAGATTATGGCTTAAGACTTGAAGTCGACCCGTTAGATGCAAGAGGAACCTTGGGCATTGATTTTGGAGTATGCGAATGAAACGTACAAACATTGTTTAGGCGGTGCCGCCCATCATTTGTCGTATTCCCTCAAAAAATGGTTGGCAATACCCCTAATATGCGATGGAAAGAACAAGCATAAGAAAAAAGAATTGTGACATATACTACAATTGCCAACCAAAATGGTATAAATTAACCTGTGGCACGCCGCTACTGAAGAAAATGCCGATGCTAATTAAGACGATTTTTATGCGGAGTTTGACCGTTCTAACGGCCCTGCCCATCTCATCACATTAACATTCTTCTTGTAAATTTTAATGCCAAGGTTGGGCGAAGAGGAATCTTTGGGGCAACTGTCGTGCGTTTTAGTCTACATGACTCTTGCAATTGCCTCGGATTGATTGTCTACACTGCACTTATGTTTATTCGTAATGCAGCATTACGTCAATTGAACAAAGCATCCTGGCTATTTCCTGATTGACTGACTCAAAACCAAAAAAATCATGCATGCATCTAGCATATTTGACAAGCGATATTGACAAGGTCCTAACATCGACTCTGATTATTTTCTTGTTGTAGCTTAGGTGCGTACACAGTAATGTGTCGAAAATTTTGGGTCGCAGTATGTCAAAAAGGCTGGAAATCGGTAAATAAACCGCACAGCTCTTTCTCTCCAGACCAAGAAAAATTTTTACACTTATCTTTCCAGTGCTACTCTCTAGTGCTGAGACCTGCACAGTACCAAATAAGATTCAGCTGCTCTTGGAGTGTTCGAGAAAAAAGTTCCTCACAAGATCTTTGCCCGGTTTGTGTTATCGTACCATATCAAGTAGACTGACTAACTGTATGACGAAGTTGACGTTAGACAAATGAACACCCTTCGACTTCGCTGGCAGAGTCGCGTTGTACATATGAAAGAAGTTCCAGCTCGTAACGTTTTTGTTACAGTAGTAGGTGAACAACGGAGGATAGGAAGACACCGCAATCGTTAGCAAGACCAAGTGACGGAAGCCCTGTCAATTTTTGTTGTTACCAACTGACAAAGACACTCACAAAGGAGGCTGTAGCCTGATGGGGATGTTAAGGCCGAATAATAATAATGTCAGCCACATTGTCAGTTTTTTCTCTAATTTATCGGCGCTACGAAAAAAAGCCAGAATAAATGAAAAAGGAACTGTTGTAGCATAATTTGCTTACATACCGCACATACGTAACAAACCAAAGCCTTTTATATTGAACCTTCGGGGCAATACACTCAAAGGGGGCCAAACTATTTACTACCAGCATATTGAAAACAAATATAATAAAATGGTATTGCAAATGTCGTACACAAAGGGTGTAGATGAGGCTGGGATTTGCATTGGCTTAGCAAAATTAAAGTTCTTAAAAAAATGTTGCATTCTTCCTGTGCGTGGTATATTCGATTGATCTTATGTAGGACTCTTTTGTTTTTTTTTTCAATAATTTTATCTGTTGTACAGCTTTAGTAGTAATGCGTATATGACAATCAATCAATGTTATTTTTCAATTAACCCTAACTGTTAAGAATGTCCAGAGAATGAAATGTCATTAAAGAGTAAATAGCGTGGGTAACACAAAAACACAAAAAATTCTTTAATGTAAAGATCGGATAACCCTGCGATATGCATATGTTATAGAGAATATGTATAAGAGTACAATGTATCCAGTGAACATAAGCAATAACATATGCGATAAGCAATAGTATCCGCGATAAGGTAAGCGTTCAATTCCAATGTTAGCTATATTAGAGTTGAATTTAAATAAGTGAAGGTACTTTGTTGAAAGTAACTCGTCGAATGTTTGGTCAAGGCATTTACATTTACATTTCCGCAATTTAATTAAATTTAAATTATCTGCATCAATTGATACTTAAGCAGCACCAGCTGCCGCACATTCTATTGTAAACTGTTTACTTTCACAGTACTTCTATAAAAACACTTACACTTATAGCCAGCACTTAAAAAAATAAAACTTAATACTATGTCCGAGCAAAGGATTGAATAAGACGTTATGCAATTGCACAAGCAACATTAAAGAGGGCAACAAGTGACAGATATAAATTCAATAAAAGATGATAATACGAGCTCAGATTGCTTTAGCAAAAGTAAAAAATAAAGACGATGCCGTAAAATCACTATGAAATATTTTTCAGTGAATATCTTAATGATATATATATGATAAATGAGAAAGCAGTACCACAAAGCTCTTATCTTAAAGCAGCCTTACTTTTAACGAAGCAAATGCACTGCCATCGGCAATTCTAAATTTCAAAGAATTAAATATAAAGTACTTTCGGTGTTGTGCTGTTATAATAATAATATGTCAAAATAGAAATATTTTTACCATATCATGTAAATTAATTTAACTAAATTTTGGGACCCAGTATCAAGCGGCAGCACTCATAAAGCTATTGTGTTAAGCTTTAAACTGTTAATGTATATATATATATATATATATTTGGAAAATTAATAACTTTTTTTGTCAGGGCAACTAACGGTTTAATGAAAACTTGTTGATATATATCATTTTAATATCCTATGGTGCCGTTCAACACATTGAATTGTGTGAATAATTTCACTCAGCAGATGAAACTGCTCTGGTATATGCGGGCTGCTTTATTTTTTTCTCTAGCGATTTTGTTTATATATTTCTTGTAATCACTGGTCACGATAAGAATTGCATGTTTTTAGGACAATGCAGTTTAATTGCTTGTTGGGAATCTCACCTATTTGTCGGCCGAAAATATTATTTACAATTTTTCTGTTTTTGTGAAAAGAAGAAATAAAACTTATTAGCTTAACATTGTGTAAATACTTCAAGTTATTTTAACGCTTAGTAATCTGAGAAGTGAAGTTTTTGCGAAAAATAATAATAAACTTAACGGGTGAGTACGCCTTGGGTTTATTATGCTTAATCGAGTGCTTAAATCACAAATTAGCTTCAATCTGTTAAATATGATTTGCTTACAGTTCTCTAATGTGCTATTTAATCTGATCTTGCTGTAAATACCGTAATTTTAAACGGTGTCAGTTTAAAAACAGGATGAACCTTAAACTCAGCAGACAATAGACAATTCAACTTAGTATGAGGAGTGTACGCAACATTCTCAGGGATAGGCAATGCCAAAATCAATTCAGGTGGATATTTAGTGAACGTTAGCTTGTTCTTTTTAATATTCACCGTTCTTCACAGAGGTGGTTTTCTCTTACATAACTGATTGGCACTCTAGCTGTTATATAGAAATTGCTTAGTTTGAAACCGCTGCAATAAGGCTCACGGATAGCGAATTTCATAAGGAAAAGTTTGATATGAGCTTCTGTGCGTTGGGAAAGTTAAGGTGCTTCTAGGACTGATTATAATTTAGAAAATACCTTTGGATTGGGTTATGTATATGTATAATTTGTTTTAATAGATCTTAATTGTTGACTTGATGGTTCTTTTTCGTCGATTTAGATTCTTTACTTGATGTTACTTACTTGGTTCATTAAATTAAAGGTGAAGCCTACCTCTATGTTCATTTTTTTGGTGTACATCTACTTAGGTTACATGACAGCAGCCTATGCCTCGGTAACTAGTCTTTAAGCCGATACTTCCTGTCACATCCCATTAGAATAAAAAACTTTCGTTGATAACTGTTTTCGCCGCTAGTTGCTAGCTTTGACTGAAATATTAGACATTGTCGTCTTGACAGTGCCATACTATTACTGATCTTTTTTACTGTTCAACGGACGAAACTTAATGTTTGTATAGTGTTTCTACCACTTAGGAGTTGATGGATGAAATATCAGTATGTGCCTACAGCTTAAAACCTAGAAGACTTGTGTTCTTCTGCCACCTTCGCTAAAGGGCCCACCTTTCGGGTCTAGATTATTACCAATTTATTTGTTTTAATGTTTTGATTTTAGGAGTAACTCCCTATCATTTGTGTATTTAAGCTCTTATATTTTCCGAAAATTAATGTTGATGCGGAAGATCATATTTCCATGAACATACTAAATCTAAAATCAAGAAACGATATTGTAAAGAAAACTACAGAACGACTCAGCTGAACAACTAATATAGCGAATCGGCGAGCTAACACATCTGATCAACGGCTCAACACACCTGATTAACAGCTTTACACAGCTGATTATTTAAACTTAATAAAATTAACAACACCCTTCAACTTAATCAAAACTAAAAACTTAAAACAATTGACGAAAAAAATTAGCAGTCAGTTGTAAGTAACAATTAAAAAGCCCAAAACAAACAATCTTAAACAATGAATATATTTAAATAGAACATCCGTTAATGTTTAGCACGGTTTTTTATCCTGGCATTTCATTGATGAGCATTTGGATGTGTAATTTTTCCTATTTTTTAATAATGGCATCTCTTAACTCTTATAAATATTCAAATTGATTTCAACTAGTATTAACCCGTTGAGACTAGATATCCTAGTTTTTTTTATTGGATTTAAGTCCGAGCTGTGTGCTTGCCACTCTATACTACAAATTTGCAAACCTTTAAAATAGTTATGGATTTTTTCTTTTATTATACTTTGCTTTTACTTATTGCATCTTCTCTTTATTATGAGACTAATAAGTTTACAAATCTTATAACTAATCATTTACTAACAGTTGATTTGGACTGTAATGTGATTACACGACCCAAGTC
>SCDZ01001295.1:0-10824 GCA_004143845.1 Drosophila lacertosa
CGCCCCCCGCCGGATTTGTGCAATTTGCTTGACCTTAGCGCGCTGAGTTTATGTGCCTTGTTTGCCAACCATCCGAAAACAGTTTCGAAAGTTTCAATTCAGCTGCAGCCGCGTCCCACGCGTTGCCAACCTGACTTGCATACATACTACGTACAAACTACTAAACACCCACTAACTGAGTAGTTAATAATAGTGGCACTTGCCACTATTATTGCGATCTATATCAGGCAGGAAAAGGAAATAGTCGCTAACTTTTAGATTCCGGGCCATTGAACATTATGAGATGTGAGAACAACTTAACTCAAAAAAAAAATAAGTATCAGATATGGCATATTTCAAATTATATATTGCTTAAGTTTAATATAAACTGAATCACTATGCAGGAAACAGACGGCTTAAACAGACAAGTCTAGTTTACATAAAGGCCAAAAATAATTTAATATAAATAAATATCAAAATAAAAAAGGGTCTTTAAAAACAAGTTATCTTTCTGTTTTTCTTGGCAAAGTTTTATAGCCACCATTCAAATTAAGTTTAAGGCACACGAACTTAACGTATGTCTCTCATTCAAACCAGCTTCCCTTTGAACACCCCTTCACCACATGCTCTATAATTCTATGATCATAAAATGTTTAACTATCAAATGAGATTTGCATAAGCTCGAGTAATATAATTTAAAGTTAGCATTTCATTCTGGCTAAGATTATAAATTTGACTTACAGAGGGTGACAAATGCCACCCGCTGTTAGAAATCAAAAAATATGCATATATATAATGCGTATGGCTAATTTGTTCATTATAAAAATTTCACACCAAGAGCGCAACGCCAATATAAAATTGGCATAACAAAGGCTAATTACGTAGCCGAGCTGGGGTCCAGTCTTGGCCGCTTTTGTTCGCGATCCCATGAACTGGCTTTATTAACGAATCAATCCAATCGCAGAGGTATCTTCGCATTTGCATGCGAAGATACTTGGCCAATAAATCTAATGGCCAGCACGTTGTCAGCGATGTATTTAAATAAATGTATGTATGTATGTATGTATGTATGTATTTGCGAAAGTGCCCTGACCAGGCCACAAGACAAGACAAGACAAGACCCGGCTCGACTTGGAGCCGAGTGGAGCTGAGCTGACCACGCGGCAACTGGGCAGCCAAATGTGGTAGCTTTACGTCTTTATTTTGAATGTTAATTGCTGTTTGGGGCTGGCTTGAACTTCAATGTCAGTTAAGAAATTCAAAACTAATTTGTGGCGCTTCAAATTATAGAGAAGCCACGCACTGGGATAGTTTTGTTTAGTTTTTTATTTCATTTTTTCTTTATATTTTTTTGTTTAATACAAGGCGCTCACGCAATGAAAAGTTGTTGAATTGGCGCTTTTGGTTTTTCGGCAGATCACAGGGGCCCCTTACCCCTTACCCCTTACCCCTCCCACTGCCCCTTGCCAACCATTCCCGTTGATTACGAAAACACACATAAAGGAAATATCGCATTATGTTGTCCGCAATGAAGCTGTGAAGTGAAAGAAGACAAGTAAGAAAAGTGAATTATGATGACTTTCTATAAAGTTTATATAAAACATTTGTCCAACCTGGCCAACTTTGACTATCTATCAATTTTCAAACAGATGATCTTACCATAAATCACTCAATCAAGTTCCAGATAAGAGATTTCTGTAGTTGCTTAGATGGGAACACAATTTAAAACTTGATCTCATTTTTAATGACAGTTGATTGGATTTCCTATAATTTATTTAAATGCGCAAAATGTGTCGATTTAAAATGCGCAAAACCAAACAAAAAAAATAAATAATAAGGCTAAAAAGGCAATGCATAAATGCTGGAATGTCATTGTATGTAGTGAAGTAGTAGTCAAAAGGAGGGATTATAAACAATGGCAAGCCAAAAGTCTTACAGACGTGCCCCATCAGACAAAAGCCAGCTATGTTAGCTGTTTGTTTGTTTGTCCATTGATCAAATCGAATCAAGAACAAGGGATCGGAAACCGGCTTCGATTTGAGTTGTTTGCCGTTCGGAGATTGACTACGACGAATGAAATGAAATGTGATTATAACTTTCAAGTTAATTGAATTATGCAAGCGAGCCAGCCAGCCAGCCAGCCAGCCACCGCCAACGGGTTACCAAACGGGCCCAAACAGTTGGCTGACCTTTCGCGAACCCTTTTGCACGAGAAAGTTGTGCCACGAGGCTGAACTTGGAGTCGGCAGACAGCTCACGAATTTGCCAGAGCTGCTGTATTTTATTATTTTGGGCTCATCTATCATCTCAAAATTGATAGAGGCGCATTATCTAATGTCTAATCGGGTAAGTGAACAATGCCATGAACTTTTGTTAATTGTTAATTGCTGGGAATTCGAATTTCGCATGTGAGATTGAGCAACATTTTATATATACTAAAATAAATATATATATATTATTGTTATTGCTTTTGGTATTGCTGCAACAAATGGGCTATGAGCAAATTGCATTTATAGCGAAACAAGTTCAAAGCGTTAAATATTATTTGAATATGCACATAAAAATTGGCAAACGTCACAAAACGAAGATGTGCAAAAATTGAGCATCGTTTGATGTTTGTTTTTTGTCTGCTTTTCTGTTTTGGCTGTGATAATTATTGGCGACGCTGATGTGACAACAACAACAACAGTTGCTGCTGCTGCTGCTGCCAGAGCAACAACTAAGCACTTGTAAGCAGCGGCAACAGCAACAAAAACCAGCCCGCTGCTGACGTCGACAGAGGCGGCGACGTCCCAAACGGAACGTCAACTCTTCACAAGCACAGCGCAGACGCAACGTCGTTCAGTGCGGTTTTGGAGTTCGTAGCGTCTGGTCGTGGAAGCAGTCAGCGGGAAAACGCCCGCCCCCAAAACAGCCCCATTAGAGCGAGTCGTGTGTTTGTGTTTGTGTCGGTTTGTGTGCAAGTGCCAGGATCTTAGTTATCCAAAATAAACAACAACAACAACAACAACAAGAGCAACAGCAACAACAACAACAACAACAAAATTTAATTGAGCTACTCAACTCCGCTTTGGAGTTTCCAGTTGGGCAGCCATGTCAGCAGTGCAGGATAAATTGTGGCTGCTGCTTGTTGGCCTATTGGCCGCATTGAGCTGTAAGTAGATTAAGCTCTGATTTATGAGTGACAAACGCGTATTGTGATGCAAACGAGGGCTAGCCTAGACGTGTGTGTGTTTGTGTGTATTTAGATGAATATGCTTTGTGCACACATTCATCTTTTAATGGCCATAGGGCGGCCAGACAATATATCATCTTTTGTGTGTGAATGCAAAGTAAGCCAAATGAATATTCAACAAACAGTCGCTGTCGCTTGTCTGGCTGCCCACGTTTTATGATTGGCGTTGACCGTTGAACTGGCCAACTAGCCAACTAGCCAACTAGCCAACTGGCCAACTGACTGACTGCATTAGCATTGCCTGACGGATTAGCATAAATTTGTGTGTATGCGTTTCCTTGATACAATTTCGAAGACCTCCGATCATCAGGCGATTGCCTCAATGGAAATGCCGTTTTTTTTTTAAGCTTCTCTCTTCATCGCGGCTTCTTCCTCTACAGTTGGATTTTTGTATGCAACGTGAAAGTAGGTCTCTAGGTTGAAGATTGCATGTTGGGTTTCGCGAATACATACACAAATGCTGCATGCGTGTATGTGTGTGTGTGTGTGTGTGAGTGTGTATATGAACTATATGTATATCTATTGATTGGCCAAATGCTGCTGGCTGCTGACTGCTGACTGCTGACTGCAAATGATTGGCAATTGCCGCAACCAGTTCCAGTTGGGCTTAGATTTGAGTTGGGGTTCGTTTTGCTTAACTGCTTGATCACTGCTCGATAGGCTACTACCTACCTACTACTGCCTGCCTAATGGCTCTGTCTAACTCTGTCCCGAGCATCATTAATAAGACACTCGACTCGTTGCTTTTATTTAACTTTTAATTACACCTTTGGCATTTTGCATGTGCGCGTAGTTCGAGGCGAATCGGAGGCTGGGCTTGTTTTGTATAAGCAAACAATTTGGGCCTGGGCAGGCTTAACTAACAATATCTAAACGTTTGCCTTATGAACCACTTAATATAATTACTGTCTAAGTATTTGCACCAGCCGGCACTTTCATACACTTAAGTTGAGATTCTTTAGCTTAGATTGAGTAGATTTGCGAATTCGGAACAGCAGCAACTGCCATGGCCACGAATCGATCGTGGGCAACACAACAACAACAACAACACACTAACAACAACAACTAATACACAAACCCCATAACCCAAACCAAATCGAGTCGAGCGACGAAAAACTGCAGGCCATGGAGGCCGCCCATAGTTGTTGGCCTGATAGCAAGAAACACAAACGTGTTTATAGCCCCCCCCCCCCCTCCCCTGCAAACCATAATAATAAAAAGATTTAATTGAATTTTAACAACAACAGCAACAACAACAGCGATCGCTTTGTTGGCCAAAAGGCCTGCGAAGGTAAAGTTTGAAGTTTAAAAAATACATACATACATATGTACGTATATTTGCAAACACACGCGCTAACAATATTGCGAATAAGTTGGCAAAAAGATTCACATAACTTACGAATAGAATTTGAATAAACCATAACAGGAGACGCAATTCTTTTCGGGCCATTAATATCTGTCTCGTTGAAACTCATTGAAACTCTTTGATATTTGCCGTGTATGCATAATTTGGCTGCTCTGTTTTGTTTTGGTTAAAACAAATAGCTGATATAAAAGATCTGTGTTACACGCATCACAAACTCTGTTTGGGCCAAGCTCTATTGTTGCTTTATTTGGCATGAAGCGAAAACTTCCTGTACGCGAATCAAGTTTATGACTAACAACATCAGAACAAATACTATATATATATATATATATATATATATATACTATTTAGTGCTGTGGTAATCATCATAAAAGCCAACGCAGGCAGCCATAAGAAGAACTCATCAGAATCTCTGCTAAGTTCTCTGCTCGGCCAACTTTAATTTGCCAGCTAAGAATATGACGTGATTGTTGCTTTTGTAGAACTCAAATTGCTGTTAATATGTAAATTTGATGCGAATAATTAAGTGGCTGCTAAGTGGTGCCAGAGAATTGTTTATTTATTACTTTATTATTATATTTTGTGGTTTTTTTTTCGCCTTAACTCGCGTGAGTTAAGCTCGAAACAACTATGCCGCCTCAAGTTCGTTGCCTAAGTCTTTTGTTTTGGTTTGCCTAACATGGGCGGCATCGCTTTTGTTTTGTTTTACAGCATTGCAGCACTGCTGCGACGCCGCCTACCCCTACTACGGCACCAAGATCGGCTCGCTGACACGACTGCATCATGGCGTTTCCGGCGACGTCTATGCCGTCGATTCCCGTACGATTTTCATCAAGAAATTCAACTACGACGGCGAAGCGCCCGCCGCCTACTTCTATGTGGGCAACACGGCGCGCCCGAGCAACGAGGGCGCCGCCAGGCTCAGGGACGAGCGGGGCGGCACCGCCGCACTAACACGTCGCTATCGCAACAAGGACATCACGTTATCCCTGCCGGAGGGCAAGACGCTGCGCGACGTCAAGTGGTTTTCGGTGTGGTGCGATGAGTTCGCCGTCAACTTCGGCGATGTCGCCATACCCAGCAGCCTGGACTTTCCACGCCCCCAAAAAATCAGCGCGCTGAGAGGTGTGCACGGCGTGTCCTCGGAGAACATTGTGATCGTGGATGCCCAGACGCTGCTGGTGCCCAACTTCAGCTACGACGGCGAGGCGCCAGGTGAGTAGTACCCGCAGTCGCAGCTTTACGCAGGGCAATGCAGCGATGCCACCTGGTTTTCATTTACAGACGCCAAGTTCTGGGTCGGCCGTGGCCAGCGGCCCACGCCCGAGGGCCTGCGCATACCCGACGAGAATGGCAAGGAGAATCCGCTGCGTCGCTACGATCGCAAGACAATTGTGCTGACGCTGCCCGAGGATCTGACCATCTTTGATATTGGCCACTTTGGGGTCTGGTGCGAGGCGTTCACCGTTGACTTCGGGCACGTCCGGCTGCCGGAGGGCCTCAATGTGCCACCCTCGCTGAAAATGCTGGGCATCAGTCCACAGGTAAAGAAGCCGTTAAATCTAATACTAAGCGAGCTGCAGACCTGATTGCCATAGGCACTTGCCAAGCGTGGAATTTATTTAAAATTACATAATATTCGTATTCGTATTCGTATTCGTATTCGTATTCGTATTTATTTTGTATGCAACATATTTATCAATAACATTCGAGTTGCTTTTGAAATTACTAGACTCTAAGTGTGCATTTCTTTTATATATACTATTTGCAATGAATTCACGAATTTGATGTACAAAATATATGTGCAGCACATTTTTATATACAATACTCAATTGGTTGTCTTCTGTATTTTGGTTGACATGACAAAACTTTTGCTTTGTCCATTTTTTGAATTGACTATACAAAATGAAATGTGTGCAATGCTTTCTTTTTTGGGGTTCACCCAACCCTCCACTCCCTCCCAGACCCTAAAATCCCCTACACAAACCACAGACCCTACAACCCAATACACACATATACACACCATATATACACACACACAGACACACACATACATATTCCACATATATTTGTTTATGCCCAACCCTTGAACTATACTAACTATAAACTTCTTCGTTTTCGTACCCTCCGTAAGCTCCCTACCCTACCCCAAAAACATTTTCATTTTGTATAAGCTTCATAAAAAAAAATAAAATTATTGTGAAATTATTGAAAAATAAGCAAAATTTTTGAATACAGCAAAACCAAAAAAAAATCAAGACACTAAATTTGACTTTGGCAAGCGCTGATCACCGCAGACTAACCATAATCCTAACCCTAATCCTAAGCTAATCCCTAATCCCTAATCCCACCACACACTCATTTCATTCAGCTCCCATTCCAAATACCTATCGACAATTCAAAAAGCAAACTAATTCTCTTCCAGTCCAAGCTTAACTGCGAGGTGCTCTACGATGATCTGGCCTTCGAAGTCCGCTGGGCCGTCGCCGGCGAGAGCATCGTGGTACAATTGGTCGCCAAATTGGGTAAGTTACAAGTGCAAGCAATTATCCCCAACCCGATCAATCAGTCAATCAATTAGCATAAGTTGCCGTCAGCTTGATTGGAAGTGTGAACAAAGTGTCAATTAAACTCCGATTGATATCACTTTGAAAGGTTCTAATATGCCGTTAAACAAATTTGAGGAAACGATCAGAAAAAGTTGATTTTTCGTATGGCCTTGCTAATTTAGTTAGCGCTTTAAATCGCCTTCCAATAGCATTGTCATTTGTAGGTCTTTTTTTCTTTTAATACAAAAGTGTTTAAGATCAAACAAATTTAAAATGAAAAAATCATTCTTTGATTCTTTATATGATCAACCGAAAAAGTTTAATCCCAGTCAGCTTTTCTTTTGTTGTCAAAGTCCTTTACCCACAAGACCTGAACTATCTGTTAGGTTGCAATCGATTTATGATGCTTTGACATTTTACCGAGTACAGTTAATATAAAGGAGTCCCAGTACTCGAAGCAAACTCTCGCGCACATTGAAGAAAACAACAACAAAAATCCAGTTAGCAGCCAAATTGACCGATCAGCGGCAGCATCGCTAGTAGAATAACAAGTTGCAAAAAATATGACGACTGGTTTATTGCGCAACCAACGCACGGAGCACGGAGCCGCACTTAATGGCCATGGTGAAGTGGATGGCGCACATCTGCATTCAGCATTCAGTAAACAGCTAACAGCTAACAGCTAAGAGCTAACAGCCAACAGCTAAGAGCACACAATCTTGGAGCATGACCATCTACGAGTGCATTCTTCTTTAGTGGCACGCGTTGGCTGGAAACAGCTACTGGTCTTGAGGCTGTGCGCTGGTCTGGTGTGCAATTTGGAACCGCTAAGAATGCTAACAAGAATTTTCACCTGGACTCTGGTAACCGGTCGGTTGAGGAGCATGTTGTGCGGCCTCCAGAAATGGGGCGAGCAACTTTCGTTGATTGCGATCCCAATAGCTTTAAATATCTGAGCATGCCACAATCCCCTCTTAATACTCCACAGAACCCAACAATTACATGTCCTTTGGCATCTCACCGAACAAGAACATTAGCCAAATGATTGGAGCTGATGCCGCTGTCGCCTGGGTGGATCCCGAGACGGGTAATGGCTTTGCTCAGGACTATTACCTGGAGGGCAAGGCCCAGTGTTCGGGTGGTCGCGGCGCCTGTCCGGACGTCAAGATAACACAGAACACCAACTCCATCCGACTGCTCAATGCGGCGATGGTTAATGGTTACTCAATAGTCACCTATCAGCGTTCACTGGCAGCCACCGATCGTCTGGACTTGCCCATCTCCGTGAGCGATGCCGAGTCCGTTGTCTGGGCCATTGGACCCTTGAACGATTTCAGGGAGGTCTCCTTCCACACCTATTACAACAAGCACTTGCATCAGATTGAGTTCGGTCGCCAGCCCAAATGGAACTGTCCCCTGCCGGAGGGTGCCAAGCCAGGCAGCAGCTCAGCCGAACAGGAGGAAGAGGTCACTCAGGTCAGCTCCACTGGCGGTGCGGGCTATCCGCCTGCGGGTCGTCCCAATGTTGAGCCCGACGAGGAGTTCTACGAGAACCGTCCGCAGGCCCTGCAAGGCACCACGCCTGCACACGCCCCCCAAAGGCGCCCCGACAACGCTCTGTCCACCCAAAGGCGTCCAGTGCCCACACCCAAGCCAGTGAACAGCAATGGCGCCTGGGATATTCCGGCGATACAATGCCACGAGCCAGAGGATGGTGTCTTCTATGCTCAAATGGGTCCGACCGGAGGCAAACATGGTTATCCTGCTATAACCGGTGGGTAGCGAGAAGAGACCTCGTTGTGCTTTATATATTGAAAGGTTTTATTGCAGGCCATGTGGGCTGGGGCATTTCCTGGTACATTAACGGCTTGCTGATACCCGAGATTCATGTGGTGCGTGGCAAGACCTACACCTTTGTGGTGGAGGGTGGCAACAATCCGGACATACCAGCCAAATACCATCCCTTCTACATCAGCGACGATCCCGTCGGTGGCTACGAGCACAAACGTGAGGAGGAAAAGAAGGTAAGACTAAAAATAATAATTAATCTTATAACCAATTAAGTTATATTACCTTTGATTAGGCCGTTCGCATTTTTGCTGGTGTCCATCGCTCCAGGTCCGGCCAGGTGACGCCCACTGGCGTGGGACGGCTGTGCAACTGGACGCCCGATGTGGATGGACCGCCAGCGGATGATTATCAGTCATTCGGCGCGTACCAGCGCACATTGACGCTGAAGTGCGATGCCGGGGAGCCGGGTGTGATCAGCTGGAAACCGGATAGGAATACGCCAGACACCGTTTACTATCACTGCTTCACGCATCGTTATCTGGGCTGGAAGATACACGTGCACGACTCGTGCGATGGCTTTGGCGATGGTATTGGCGCTGCCTCAGAGCGGCACGAGACACGCGCGCCGGCACCGGTGCGGGAAGACTATGCCGGCGAGTCATCGATACGCCACGAAACCAAGGTCAGCCCCAACGATAATTTTTTATTGAAGCACCAAACCGATTTGATTAAGAATCACAATATGAATGGAACACCGCCTAAACTGAGTTTTGAAATAACGAAATCTTCGGAAATAACCAAACTGATTTCAGATGGGATCCGCGCTGCTGAGGCTCTCGAGGAGAGCCTACTAAGGAACCAGTCGATCGTCGCCACACCACCGACACACTTAAGAGATAACAGCAACAACGGCAACATTAACGACAATATTGGCTCTAGAATACCATCGCAACCATTGCTGGCCCAGGCCAGACCCGAGATTTTGCATGGCGAAACTCATTCATTGAAATCACCCTCCTCCAAATCACCGGCTCATTCAAAGCTGCCCATTTTCGCTGCACCGCAATCACCGCCTGTCATTGTTAACCCACATTTGCTTCAGCGTTTACAATATCCGCATCCGCATTCGCATCCGCATCCGCATCCGCATATGCACCACGCACACTTTCCATTCCCCCACCCGCATCATCATCATGTTCACACTGCACTACAACATCACAATCTAACAAGTAATCTTCCAGCGCTGGCGCAGAAAACCATTAGCCTGTCCGAATATCTACGGCCACCACAGAACGCTCCACTCTTCCATCCCGTCAAGCTGCCCGGACGTCGACCCTATCCCGGTCCCATCAAGAAGGTGCCCGCCTCCAGGCCAGTGCTGCCACAGCAGCATCCGCCCTCCGGTGGAATACTTCCACAGTCATCGCTGATTGTCAATCACTATCGTAAGCCTGTTCCCAGCCTGCTGAAGCCCTTCCTGAAGGAGAAGCTGTTTCCCATACAGCCTTTAGCCGCCTCCGTATTGTTGTTAGGTCAGCCAACCGAACTGAGCGGTATTGGTCTGAGGAAGACCGATACCGGTGAACGCGCTAAGATCAAACCGAAGCCCGTTATTCCGCTACCCGTCCCGTATGTGGATCTAGAGCCTCAGGCATCGATAAAGACCACATCCTACTTCAATTCGAATGCTAAAGTTGAGCAAAAGCCCGTCCTGACCACCTCAACTACCACAATTACGCCAATTATCAAGCGCCCAGTTCCAGATGAGCCATCACCTCAACAAATTGCCAGTATGCGTCCAGCAGTCAATCAAGGATTCAAGCCGGACTCCGTTGTGGTCGAGAGTGGCTTCCGTCCAATAATGCGCAACGACGGCAACGGCGTTCAGTTGCCACCAGAGCTGA
>SCDZ01001296.1:0-10813 GCA_004143845.1 Drosophila lacertosa
ATTTAAAATGCCTGGAAAACGTTTATCATTTGATATGATACAATTAGTATATTTTAACCATTCCATTGGGAAAACGGTCCGGAAGATAGCAGAAATATTTGCACTTTTCGCACATAAATAGACGCCTAACATACGCCAGAACGCACGTAGGACAGCTAGACTCGTATTGGGAGGATGCTATATTTTGTGACGAGACCAAAATGATGCTCTATTATAATGATGGACCCGGTATGGTTTGGGGGTGCATCTCTAACAAAGGGGTGGGCGAGTTGTGCTTCATAGAGAATATCATGGACGCTAAACAATATTTAGACATTTTACGCACACATTTGGTGGCTAGTGCCCACAAATTTGACTTTTTTAAGGATGGTAAACCAACTTTCAAGTTTTACCAGGATAATGACCCTAAGCACAAGGCCCACACAGTAAGGTGCTGTCTACTTTATAACTGTAAAACGGTGTTTGATACCCCTGCACAGAGTCCAGATCTAAATTCCATCGAGAATTTGTGGGCCGATCTAAAAAACGAACTGCTAAGCAACGGCCAACAAATAAAACGGAGCTCAAGACGTTAATTTTGGAGGTATGGCGGAAAACACCAGTTGAGTACGTTCAAATTTAAACCGTTTAAAATAGCATAACTTTATTTAATTTACTTATTTGGAAACACTTTCGTGTCACTTGAATTTAATTCATTTTTTTGTTTTTGTTATTTATCTTATAAGCCATTAACTGATTTTCAAAATATATTGAAATCACAACCATAGCGTGGAAGTAAAAAATATATAAAAGTTCCATTGTGTGTCAAACTATTTATGTATGTTCCTTATTCTGCATAATATGTAAGTCAGTTACAACATTTTTTCCCCAAAAACTATTGTCCTTTTTTAAATACCCGTTTTATATTACTAATAAGATGGTAAAATTTTTTGTTATTTATATTTAGATTGCGGATTTTCCAATGAAGAAAACCGCATAGTCGGCGGAAAACCAACAGGAGTAAACCAATATCCATGGATGGCTAGAATAATTTATGATGGAAAATTTCACTGCGGAGGATCATTATTAACAAAAGACTATGTTCTTTCAGCTGCGCATTGTATAAAAAAGTTGAGAAGATCTAAAATTAGAGTAATATTTGGTGACCATGATCAACAAATAACATCGGAGTCGCAAGCTATTCAACGCGCTGTAACTGCCGTCATAAAGCACAAACACTTTGATCCGGATACTTATAATAACGATATAGCATTGTTGCGATTAAGGAAACCTATAATATTTTCAAAAATAATTAAGCCTGTTTGCCTTCCTCGATACAATTATGATCCAGCAGGTATTTATTTCTTATATACATATATATATAGTAAGATAGTAATTTAAATACATCTATAAGTAGATAAACAAAACATTACAGTCAAATGTATTATGCACAGAAAAATGCATGCATGGTATTATATTGTATTACGTATTACTGAATGTATTATTATCATTCTAGGTCGATAAGCTTAGACAATTAATCTATGTCCGTCAGTTTCATCGTCCATTTTCTTTCTCTCCGTTTAACAGGGTAATTGCAGACTACCACCTGATATAACATACGAGGAATACACATATAAAATGAATTTATTCTGTACAGTTAGAAAAACTCCTTTGACCATAAATTATATGGGGTAACCAACACGCGAGACTGAGACAGTACCGAGGAAAGATTTTTGAAAAATATAAAAAAAGTAACATGCGAAAACTTAAAAAATACATATGTATCTTGTCCGACAGATTAACTGGACAGTTGGCCGTCTTTTCTTTTAGTCAATATTTTTCTCGTCGGTATTGTTTTAGACTTGCTTTAGAACATTTTCTAAAATAATGAAAGAAAATCAATGAAATATTTTTTTTAAGGCTTGCCTGTAAGACATAATCCACAATCTCTGCTTAACAAAACTGGAAAATGGTTCAGATTATTTATTCTTAAGACTTTGTTGTAACCATTTTTGAGTCAATGAAGAAAATATTGATTGTTTAAGCTATTTCATGTTGTTGGGAGGATTGAGAAGCGACAATCCCAGTAGTACGGCAACCTGGCAATAGTTTAATTTAAAATACCACTTGCATGATTAAGGATAAGGTAAAGGTTCCCTTTTTCTTCCTTCTTTATACGACTGAATAGTATATAAGCCTATGTTGCTGTCATACCGATCAATTGGTAAAAAACGACATTGCGAGCTTTTGCCTTTAAGTGGTAGGGACCTTTGAGTCTATCCACAAGGTCCACGTCACCCATATGGGAATTATCCTCATGGATGAATTGTGAGGAATCAACATATAATTCTCACTATACTTTTTGGTCGAATCGATCTACCTTTACTGTTGGCCCATCTGAATGCACCCTAGAAAACAGATTAATACCAACATAAGTTAACAACCAACGCACGGCTTTGTTATCTTTCTACAACACTTTGGTTATATCGACTTCATATCTTAGTACCGGTAAGTTGACATAGGCATAAACATTTAAAAAACCGCCCGATCAATTACAACTGTAGACAACGACAAACGTGCTTCTGCCACGTTTAGCCCGTCATCTTTATTTCCACCTTATTCACTTGACAATTCTTCATCCAACTGGACTGAATCAAACAGCGACAACAACTGTTTATCACTTAACTCTGATAATTTGTATCTCTCACGATACAATTCACATTCACTTTAACTTCCTTTTATAATTATGATCAAAAGATCAACACTAATTTTTGCTCTTTTGTAATAACTGCAGGGCCACTGTTGTCTTTACCCCGCATTATAAAGCAGGGCTTTCTTTCCGGTGTTAAGCCAATCTTTCTCTAAATATGCGTTCTCTTAAAGAGCATGGTCAACCATTGAATAAGTGGTAGACTTGAGTTGAACTTGTAAGAGGTTTTTTCCTTCTTTTTTGCTAATTTTACTAAGGTTAGAAGACCTCTGCTACTTACTGCGCCAGATTATACTATTAGCCATTATTAAACTTTTTTTTTGATTTTATTGGTTAATTGGTTATGATTTACGATGTACCCAAGGTTATATATAAGAGTTTAGAATTCTGCGCTAATGTTTGCTCGCTTGGACCGTCAAGCTGAGTACGATATGTTAGCAGTTTTGCAAGAAGCCCTTAAAAACTTGTTCCAAGCGAGCAAGCATTAGCGCAGAATTCTAAACTCTTATATATAACCTTGGGTACATCGTAAATCATAAAAACTAGCAGTGAAGAATTCTACAGAACTTAGTTAAATTCAAATATATCTAATGGTGGACGAGACACGGCATCTCGTTTAATAATTATTAACATACTTGAGGATATTTCTAAGTCGATCAAAAATCAAAAGAAAAACTTTAGTCAATCAACCCGAAGGAGTCATCTACACCGAGCAGTCAAAGCAAATCCTCGACTAAGTGCAATTTATGTAGTCCCGCATGTGTTGAAGACTGTGAAAACAACTAGTGCAAGTCTTCTATGGATGTGAAAATCAGGTAAATAGGCAACCAGTTAAAAGCTATGAAACAATATCCAAGCTCGCCAATAAACATATTTGTAAAAGTATATGAAAGAAAAAATCACCTCCTAAATACCGAATGGCATGCCGTGGCACCCAAATAGCTCTTATCATGCTAAGGAACTGAAAGACCAACTTCTAAGTGGTAAGAACATTATCTAAACTGCTTTAACTTGATGTAGTGCGTGGTATAACTGCAACGTGGAATTTGAATATGATCTGATTTCTTGAAATTATTTTCTCTTGAACAGCGCAATGAGAAGCAAAATAAACTGAAATTTTGCGACGATTCCAATTATCAGCCTTTTAGCCACCCTTATAAAATTGAAATAAGAAAGCTTTAAAAACACACCTGAACAGGTGCTCTACCTGACATTCAAACACATGAATTATTAGTTGAAAACTGTATGGATAATAGGTTAAAGATGGGATACTGTTTTGAAAAGAAAAAACATAAAGAAAAATGCATCTGAACAAATTTTCCCTACCAGCTAAAAGATTACTGAATATTATAATAGGTCCTGATGAGCTTGTGAGGTGCTGTGGCTCAAACTAAGCTTCCTGGGATAGGAAAGGGAATGTTAACGTCTCCTGCAAGTTTTCATCTTTTTTTAAATGAAAGTAAAATATACTTTCGAGCTGGTATAAGGAATTATCAAAAATATAGAAAGCAGTAATATGCGCTCAACAACCTTCAAAAAAGGAGTAGAAGGTCGTAATAAATCCAATTATCAACATCTTATAAAAACTGTCTGATAATAAGCTACATCTATAGGACTTCTATCGTTTAAAAGCCAGGCAGTTGGTAGATGGTATAATAATAAAGCTGCTAATAATGCGTCATCTATTTTATTTATTTTCGAGTTAAATATTATATATTTGATTTATTGATTACCTGCATTAATAACTGTGTAACACAGAATTTGGTAATATGAAGAATGGATCGGTATCATTGTAAACGATTTCACAACTATGTAATATTTTATTGGCTATTTCTGTTTTGAATACATATTTTTGAGGCTCTTGTTATGAACAATTATTTATTTTATCCGAAATTAAATATCTTTGATTTACACTGCTTGCTTCGCGAACCGATCTAGTAAATTTTGGAAACTTTTCAACACTGTTTTGCATAATCAGGTGACTGTAAATCATCTATATCGACTATCTGACACGAACTGGCCCTGCAAACTTCTAGGAAGTTTAAGATGCAGCTTATTTTTCTATTTTTAATCGAGCCGCCAAGCTGAGCGACCGTAAATTTAAAAGAACACATTTCAAACGTCTGTTTGTTAGTGTGGCCGTTGGAAGCGGCAGAACATTTCTTTCGCCACATATTGACGAAATTACCCATGACTTTTGAGAGCGGCAGCTCTTCGACTTTGAAACGGTATGTGTGACTGCGCTTGCCCCCTATTTACATCGGTACGCATGAAAACCTGAAAGCTCCTTCACACTAGCCTAGCTTGGGTTGCCAGCGGATTACTCAGCCTCACTTGTCCTCCATTTTGGACCAGCGCACAAAACCTGCAAGCCCACGCCAAGTCTGCAGCGCACTCACGAGAGCCCCTTACCTTACGCAGATCCTTTCTCTGCGTTCTCAAGGAAAAGACAAAGCACCAATCTTCACAGCCCCGCCTGGAGAAGGCAGCTCTGCACTATATTGTCAGTATTCTCGGAATATTCAAATTTAACCTTGTGTGACCAAACTATCTAGTTCCCTTAATTTTATTAAGTTTTGTAAAGGCGAGTTCTAAGGTTAGGTAAAGGTAACGTAATTCTGAGATTTCAATGAGTATGTGTCCGAAAATATGACCCTAATAAAATATATACTTTTTAAAGATATTTTATTCATTCATTCATTTCTCCAGAGCAGCAACATACATTTATCAAATCAATCTCATTATCATTTTATTAAAACGTCAGCAACATCGTCAACATCTGTTCACCTGAGGGCTTTGAAGGATTTGGTGAGTTTTGCGTTGAGCGCAATAAATATATATGTGTTCAATAAAGTGAGTTTTACCATGTCTAGCTCTTTGATAAATAATATAAATGACACGTAATGCAATCGTATCTTACAAATTAAGCTATACGTTTGCGAAAGGCATAAAAAGAATTTTGTTATTGCTTCTGATTCATTTATAAATAAGACCCATGGCTTTAAACCTCGGCAAGCATATATTTAATATGATTTAATTTGATTAATATAATAAATCAAAAAAAATGTAAATGTTTATCTAAGTATTTTGCTAATATTTTATAAGCATTTAAGAAGATTAATATTTGATAGAAATATCTATTGTAAAATTTATTTGATTATCTTGAAGCTTAGCAATTATTTGGGTATGAAATCGGCACCACTGTGCTTGACCAAATTATTAGTCAACAAGTAATGATTATTGTGTATATCAAAACTTTCCTAAATTTCTTTTCAGTATGGGTTTATATAATTCGTTTGAAAAACTATGGGATCTTTCCGAATTCGCTAACGAAATATCATAGGTAGGGTGGATATAGAAGCTGAGTTGCATACAACACCTTTGTAACTCTAATGGGCGTTCAGTTCATGTAAGAGTATATATAAAGAATTCTATCTATGTATCCTCTTTTCTCTAGTTCTATCTTCTCTTATTTGACTTATCTGCCTTGATTACAACCCTTTACCGAACAGTTAACAATTAAATTTTGTTGACTTTATGATAAAGAGCGACCTCAGCCGATCTGCTTTTAATATAGGCAAACTGAGTGTAATACAATGCTTGGAAGCTACCAATCTGCATGGGATATGTAAATAATAAATGAGCAAAAAGGAAGTCGGGCTAATTGGTCTGTAGCAGTTAGGCCGGTCAAGGGACAGTTTGCTTGCTTAGGCCTATTAGTGGTATAAAAATGCGAACTTGGTCACCCCACCTGCACTGTGAAAAACATCTTGAAGTCCCCAGTAGAGTTCAAGTCGGCTAGAAAATGGTCAAGTTATAACGCCACTGTCTTCTTCGGGTTAAAAGAGTTTTCTAGGTGGTTCCCTTAGCCTGACAGACGAAATCTGATGTGTTGGTTATCTGATAGTGATACTTCGTCGGTAACTCAACAATTTATGATGGAATCGATCGTACCTTTCCCAATCAGAGTGAGATCTACAACCTCATCTCTGATTGCGTTAATAATAGTGGGTCTAAATCCTTTATTTTCAATATATATTAACTACAAAAAAGATAATCAAGGAGGTACACACCCCTCTTGATTACGTCACTACTACTCGAGATAGTGTGATGAATGCTGGCATCACAACCAATGACAAGCTTTTTTGCCTTACGGTAGAAGTCGACGAACCTCTGGTCCTACAACAGCGGTACCTCGATGGTCTACGAAACTAGATCTATAGAGATAAAGTTGCTTGAAGGGAGTGCCTTACATTTTTACCCAAAAAGCTAGCTGCACAAGGCATTACCCATTCGGTAATATTACAACATGCCTGTGAACCATAGCTCCTGTAGGAGAGTCAGGCTCATGTTTTCTTAGGCGAAGATCCTATACGTGGACGCAGTTTCTCTAACGTTGTGCAGGTTTGTCTGGAGCTCTTCGTCAATCACATCACTCCTTGCAGATGGAGTGTTGGATTTGCCCTCGAAAGTCGTATCTACGGTCTCCTTTTGGCAGCTTAATCGCCTCATTGTACTAGACCTTTTGCTGACCGTAGTCCACTGCCGCTAGCGCCTCTTCTAGCGAATGGTCTATCTTCTGGTTCCAATTGCGAGCAGTCACCAGAGGCACCACTGCAAACTTCCCATTGGCAGACCCATTAGCCTTGCCATTGGTTGCCACAGCAGTAGGCCCCGGAGTCGGGTCTGGATCGTCGCTGCTGACTATAGAATCAATCTACCAAAACAGTACCAGATCTTCCAACCGGTCTGCACCAGTGTCTGCTGCGAGGCGACAGCCACCATTTTTGTAGATCTAGATTATTGGCGAGGTAACCTCGGAATAAGTGTGGCCGGTGAAAATGACTCTCCTCCAATAAAGAGGGATCTTGCGACCGGAATGGGTCCAAAGTTTCTCCTACCCCACACGTCTGTACATTATTCGTAGCAAACGAGCATCAGTCAATCAGTTCTCCGCATTACACGGTCGAACTTTAATTTGAGAGCTGGCCTCACGCATGTTAGCTTAACCTTCAGGACCGCAGCCCTTAGCATTGTCATCTGCTTTCTGTTGAAATTAAGCCAAGCTTGACTCCACTGCAGCAAGAGCAGCTGCTTTGGGAATGCCCTTGGCGAGTGCAGCCTTAATAAGCTTTTTCTCGCAGTTCATCAATTTAATCTGAGTGCCGTCATCCGTAAGAGCGGATGTCTGAGATATCACACTGGATGCGTCCTCAATTGCAGTAAGAGTGCTGTTAGAATCGGAGTTGGAATCAGAGGCCGATGCTTCTATCGAATTCTGCTTAATAAGACACCTAGACGGCGGGACAATGGCCTTTCCAGCCCTTGATCCAAGGGGGTTTGTGGTTTTTCCAGTTCCGCCTTAGCTTGGTGAACAACAACACCGTCTAGGAGGGAAAAGTAATGTAGCCCATTAGCTGCGGTCCTAAAATTTGGTTTAACCGTGCAGGTTGAAGACTAGGAAGATTCTATTTGAGCCACAAAAAGAGTGGCAAATTTATTTGAAAAAATAATAACTTCTTCCTTACAGCATCTCTGCAAGTCTCTAATCTCCCCTGCTCAGCATGGTATTGTCAGGAGTCTGTCCACTATGAATAGGTTGTTAGAATTGACCTCATTAGTTAATGATGGTTTCTTAACAAAATAGCAAACTGATGTCACTTATACTGACTCTGTCAACCATAATATTTTAATTTCAGAACTCGACCGTATTGATTTTCCTCCCTTACTACTCTCCTGGATTTCTTCCTATTTAAAGGTCCCTTACCTCAAAGCTGGTTCAAGTTTCGTCTGGAGTACCTCAGGGTAGCCATCTAAGACCATTGCTTACATTATTTATTAATGACCTTCCCTCAGTAATAACTCATTGTCGTTTACTTATGTATGCTGATGTTGTAAAACTCATTTTATCATACTCTGCTTATTTACATCAAACTTGCCTACACGATGATTAAAAGTCTATGTAACTATGGTGTTTAGTCAATCAGTTGTATTTCAATTGTTCTAAGTGTAGTTGGCTATACCATGGACAATTTTCCCTTGCAACGCATCAAGGCTGTAAAGACCTTAGTGTTCATCAAGATTCCAAGCTTAGTGTAAACGAAGGTCGAAAGCGATTAATGACCCAGTCCCAAAATACAGCTCATGCATTTGGAGTCCGCTGTATAAAGTTCATCAGGATCGGATAGAGTCCGTTCAAAAGCAAATTTTGCTTTTTGCCTTATGTGGTTTAAAATGAGATAGGAATCTTAGTTTACCATCGTACTCCAGTAGGCTTTTACTCCTGAATCTCCAGTCGCTAACAAACCGTAGAACGATACTTGGTGTTGTTTTTCTACATAAGTAATTGTTGGCGACATAGATTCCTTTTCTTCCAGGTCGTTTAAATTTCTCCGACCCCTTTCGATCTGCTCGAATTTTTAGTCCTCTCTACGTGCACAACGGATTACGCCTTGCACAATTCATTTCAGGTACTATGCACTCAGTACAATAATGACAAAACTTGCTGTGAAGAGAGGCATAGCTGGCCGGACTGACAAATAAAGCACTCCCACCGTGTCGGTGATGTTATTAGAAATATTTATATTTTATTTAGGCTTTTCACGAGTAATCTTTTGTTGTTTATATTCTTTTAATTAATTGAGTTGACACTAGCAAATTCAATCGTTTTCAAATAAATATACCTAATTGAATGACTGCCTGCATGCACCTTCTAAAGGGTTTTTAACGATTGCTTAATATCTTTTCTTAAATAATAAATTTTTCTAACTATAGAAATTTCTCACTCACTAGCTTATAAATATTAGTATAACTTTTTTAAGGCTTATAAAAGTAAATAATACTGCGTAAATCTTTCAGTTGCCTTATTTTCAAATAGGCCTGTAACGGTTTTGCCAAAAATTATACTGTCACCATTCAGCAGAGTAAATGTCACTATTAAAATCAAGATTTGAAAATAAGCTCTTATTAGTTCTGGCCCAAATTCCTAAAAGGGCTGAAACATCAAGTCGCTCATACTGGCCACTACCCTCACCAATGAGGATTAACAATGTGATTTCAATTAACCGAAAACAGCCACAAATCATAGTCACCTATCCATTTTATACCAATTGAAAGCCCAGAATCTCTGTGATTTGTGCCAGAATTAAAATTGTGAAGCTCAGATGAAAAACCCTACCTCTTGCCTATTTATGAGGGCAAGGTATCAGTAAGCTTAAGTTGATCAAACATAGTTTCACATTGGGTCACAAATACATAGTTGTGACTTCAACGTTAATGACCCATTTTCTGCTAGCTTTTAAGAATATGCAAAAGAAATTACCAAACTACTGAAATGTTGGCCAAAAACAATTTAAAGCTGACAAAATTGGGTATGAGGGTTTCTGCCGGTCTTCAACATATTGCTGATGAAGATAAAGAGTCTTTATTGAAGTTTAATGTTAGTCGTGGGGTTTTTTTTTAGATATTAGGACAAGCTTTGGATGCTTTGTCTGAACAACTTATCGTTGCACTTTTTTTTGCAATAAGCTTGACCTGTCTTTGCGAAGTCTAACTTCTCAATGCAATGAACTTTGCCCTTTTGCTTTATTGTATTATATATTTATATATATACATAATTTTTTTTATTACAAGTAAGCTGCAAGGTGCAGCATATCGGAGCGAAAGCGCCCTCTCTGATAAGCTTTTCATTGTAAGGCTTCCCTTTCAGTTTTTAATTTCTTCCAGTGATTTATCCAATTTCCTATTAAGAATTGTTCACTTTCTTGTTTTAATGTGGTATGTATGAATTCAGGCTCCAACATACCTATAGTCCCAGTAGTTATGCGACCATTCAAATATCAATTAGGAAGAGTTCTACTCAAAATAGCACCATATGCCTATTTGTGAGACCAAAAAGTGCCCACTGCCAATGTCCAACTTCTGGCTATACTTTACTTTTGCCACGTTTTCCTAACACCTTGCGATGTAGAAGTATATTACAGTATCAGTAAGTATGTACTTTTATTTATTAAGACTGTTAAAAGTTAACAATCGACAGCCCTTGTGGTATTTCACATTTTCTTATAAAACTTTATGCATTTCGCTGAAATCTGCAATTACCTGCACGCTTTCTCTGCTCAGTAA
>SCDZ01001297.1:0-15344 GCA_004143845.1 Drosophila lacertosa
TTTTGCGCACTTTCTTGGTTTTATTTGGGTTTGTTTATCTTATTTGTACTCATTTTTTTTGTTTTGGGGGGTAAAATTTTCTTATCGACTGCTCTAAATGCAATTACATTGTGTGTAACTGTTGTTATTACTTCTTGTGACTACGTATGTATGTTTATGAACTAATACATATTTAGCTTATCTTTTGGGCTTTTTAGGGCAGTAACCACTCTTGTGCCGCCTTGTTGATAAGGTGTAGTATGTAGTTCAGTTAACAAAAAAAAGCCTCTAAGAAATGAGCACAATTGTTAGATATGAATAATATTTATATATGTCTATCTATATACAGAACATCGGCATATTGGCCGAGGTTTTAATTACATTTTGTGTCATTTATGTATTTTAATGTTGCAACAAAAGCAAAAGCTAAGCTTAATTTCAGTCAAAACTCAGGCTAAATAAATTTGAGTGAGTCATGCGACAATGCAAAGTACAAAGTTCAGTTACCAGCGGGCAAAAAGCAAGACAAAGCAAGACACAAAAAATAAACTCCAAGGCGCCAAAATGTAGCTGTAATGTAGCGTAAAATATGTGTGTATTGTATATGTGCATGCATATACATATTTAAACCAAGGCAGCAGCAAAACAAACATAACCCGTGGAGGCAGCAGCTAAAAGAAAAGCCAATACATAACTCTACATGCAGAGTTGACAGTGGCAATCGTTGTTATTCTTGCTGCAGCAACAACAAACAGTACAATGACCGAAAGTAGTAGCTAAAAGCAAATACGCCATGCCAAAAGGTAGTCTGCATAACACCCACCGCAACGCAACGCAGCGCAGCGTGAAAAAACGTAGTAGAATTGAGCAGCATGTTAAAGCTACTTTACTATGCAAGTGTGCGTGTGTGTCTGTGTGTGTGCGCTTATTTATAAACCTGTTGTCAAAGAAAATAGCAACAGCAGCAAGAACAACAACGAGTTGCTGCACTAAAAATTCCAATCTTCCAGTCGTCGTCGTCGTCGTCGTCGTCGCGCCGGCGCTCGGCTCCAATGGAGTGAGTCGCCACACAAAGCACTCGCGAGCGCGCAGCCGCCAAGCGCTCAAAAAAAAAACAGGTATAACACTTTGTGTTTGTGTGCGTGAGGGCGTGTGAGTGAGTGGAGACTTTTAAGAGCTGGGGCCAGCAAAAGCAGCAGTAAAGCAAGCAACATCTTCACGAAACGGCTAAGCAAAATGTACGCTGTGATAACCGTACAACGTACGAAGGTGAACAGCAAAAAGTGAAGCAGCAAAACACACAAGAGAAGAAGACGAAACAACAACAGCAATACCAACAACACGAAATGAATGTCGACGCACCCTTTTCTTATTGTTTTGTTGTTCTTGCTTGTGTAGATTCTGAAGCGCAAAACCACATCCGAATTAACGTAGCTTCTTCTACATATGCAGATAGAAGCAATAACAAAAGCAACAACAAGTATGCGAGCGAAAAGAGCGTTATAAAAAATAAATGTAAAGAATAAAGGGTAGAGTAGCGGGTGGCGTCCGACATTATCCATAACAGAAAAAAATAAAGCGGAGCAAGATATGTAGGCAAAATGCCGACGCCGTTGGAATGCCTTGCTACTGTTGTTGTCGCTGATTTAATTGTTGTTGTTTTTGCTGCTAAGCCGGACATGGCAATTGTTTCTAGTTGCTTTGTTAGGGAACGCTGACAAATGCATTCAATGTTCTTGCGTTCAATTGACAACAATTACAAACATCTAAACTAGCAAAAAAAAATAGTTGCAAATTTTATTTATGGCTTACCTTTCGTCACGTTTCGCCGCGCAAATAAAATCCTAATAGTAAAAGATCCCGTGTAGTATAATCCCCAGTATAAACGAACACTTTTCACAATTTTTTCAATAAAAACACTGCAAAATTAGCAGCAACTAACTTTATTGCCACGCTTAATTGAATTAACGCAGCAATCAAATGATTTTTAACTTCGTGTTGTTGCACATTTTGACGCAGAGATCGCGCAGATCGAAGGCCAACCGAAGAAATGGCAGTGGAAAAAAAAACGTAGGCACTCGATATTCACAATAAATTACTTTGAATTTGTGCACAACAATTTACATTTTACACTTGTTGCGTTTTTTGATGTTGCAATTTGATTTTTTCTTGGAAATTGGACGAATTTGTTAAACGAACATAGCGCGAACCACGCGCGTACAACATTTGAAAGCGACGACGTCTGAATTGGAACTCAAGCAAACGACAAGGCGAAACGCAATGCAAGCGGGACGAATCAAAACACAAAATGAAACGACAAACTCCTATCGATTACTATCGATAGTGTGCATCTGTTGCTTGCTGTTAATAACATTTTGCACATAATGTTAATGAAGCGCTAATCTCGTTGAGCCAATTTTTGTCTTTTTTACTTTAATTAAACTAACATGAAGATCAGAAAAATAGATAAATGTTATATATAGGCTGGGAAGCTAAGTTGAATGTAAGCTAAAAGAGTCAAAATAAATTACGATCATGTTACACCAACGAATACAATCGATATGTAAAACACGAGCCAGGGATACAATACGATAAGCGATAACAGTAACTCAAACACAAACACAAACAACACATTTAATAAATATAAGAAAATATATGGACTTTAGCAGTAAAATGCGTAAATAAATAACATAAGAAACTAGATAACATAATTGCATACATTAAATATATGCGGTGCTCATCGAATTTATAATGCCATAAAAATGATTGAAATTAAAGCGAAATTGGTGCGTGCCGATTCGGGCATTTATGCGACGGGCGAGTGCGTCGAGTGCCTAATTGAATTCACGCATAAAATCTTCACTGATGAGCAACAAAAGGCTAACGAACGAAATGCCAACGCTGCAAGGTAAACAAATGGAAACACATATTAATTAAACAAAGTCTCTACATATGCATTAAAATAGTGTGGAAAACTTGGCCTGGGCCTCGGTGCAGCTGCATTGCTATCGAAAGACCAGCTACAGCACGCCTTCCGCCGACAAGACCGCCGAGCTGGTCGAGCTCATTGGACGCACGGCGCTGGACGCCGTCACGCAAACGCCCGGTGAGGTGATTGTGGCCACCAAGCCGAAGATTCTGTTCTGCGACCTCAAGCTCCAGCCGGGCGAGACCAAGATGTGTGGGTGTCACGGTATAAACTCTTCAAAAACAGATTGTTTCTCACCTCTTTACCTTGCAGATTTCTTCAATGAGTTTGTGCCAAGGGATGGGCCACCCACGTATCGGGGCCACGACATACGCTATTTCTACAAGATCACCATTGCCACTCAACGCGTCAAGTCCAAGGTGCAGACCCTAACCGTGCCCATTCGCGTGCTGCCCATTCCGCTGATTGCGCGACCAGATGAGTTGCCCGTAACCGTGGAGACCAACGAGGAGCTGGCACCGACAAATCCCTTTCTGGAGAAGCGCGAGATAAGCGAGCTGGAGATATCCTGGCACCATCTGAAGGTAGCAGTCAGCACTCACCAGTCACCATCAATTCTTACTCTTTCACTCTTGCATGCAGAACGTGACCGCGCGGCGTGCTCCGAAGTTCTATCGCATCTCGAACAAACGCGGATTCGTTGGTCGCTTTTGCCTGTTCAAGCCCGCGTACAAGCTAGGCGAGGATATAGTGGGCAGCCTAGACTTTGGCAACTGCCAGGTGCGCTGCGTGCAGTTCTCTGTGAAGCTGCAGCAACAGGAGCTGCCCGTGCGCCCGCTACCGGAGCAGTTGCCGGCCAACGCAGGCGATGATGTGTCCTCGCTAAACTCCTTCGACATGGCCAGCATAGCCAGCGGCATTGCTGTGGACAACTTGCACAAGTCGGAGACGTCGGGCAGCGCACGCAACAAGGACGAGCCCACGCCCACGGGCAAGTTGAGCACCATCTCGACCTCACACCAGGTCTGCTATGCGACGCTGCAGACTCAGGTGGTTGTGCCCATTCCGCTGCACGTGACGCCCACATTCCGCACCGATATGGTCGATGTCAAGTGGCGGCTGCATTTCGAATTTGTCACCAGCGTCATGATGGACTTTGGCACACCGAATCCTGCCTCGGGTGAGCTTAAAGCGCCCGCCGAGCTGCCCGTGGAGACAATGGTGTGGAATTTACCGGTGACAATCTATGCGGCCAATCCATTGCAGATCTATGCGCCGAATCAAATGTATAATCTCTTGATTAAATAATTGTCATACATATTTATATTGTTGCAATAAATAGTTTTGTACTTGTAAATTTGAATTTGGCGCATTTGCATGCTGAGCAGTGTGGCAACACTGTGTTGGCAGTCTAACAGCTGTGCACGCTGTTAATAACATTATGAGTAAGTGTTACTGTTGTTGACGCTGTTCGGTTCAGTGTTGGACAGCTTCAAATGTAAAACAATATTTCCAACAATAACTTAATAGATTAAAACTACGAATACGAAACCAGGCACAAAGGAAAGGGAAATACAACATGTATCAGGAATATCTCAATCAATTGCAGTCCTCGCTCGTGCCGATGAGCTCGGACCAGCTCAAGGAGTTGCTCAACAACGACGACAAACTGGACGAAAAAGTTGACGAAGTTCTCGAGTCGCTGAAGTCACAAAAAGTGCGCTTCTTCGAGGAGAACCGCAACAGGGCCGAGAAAAACATTGAAAAGGAACCGAAGGTGATCGAGCTGCGCGGCAAGCTGGCCGAGCTAACAGAAGAGGGCCGCACCAGCTGCGCAGCGGTTCAGGATTTGCTAGCACAGATCAAGGACAAGTCCGGAGGCGTCAGCCAGGAGACAGCTCTGGCGCTGCTCCAGACAGCGGCCTCCGAGAGCGAGGAGAAGACCGAGGAGTGTGTGAAGAAGTTCACCGACAACGAAATCAATGTGGACACCTTCCTCGACGAGTTTCTCACCAGCCGTCGCACCATGCACCTGCGCAAACTGAAGGCCGAGAAAATGCAGGAGCTGATACGCAAACAGGCGGCGGCACAGCGCCAAAGCACGTCTGGAATACCCGGCTATGGCAATTTGCCTGGCGCTGGCAGTGGCTTTTATCCGTCGCAATATCCCAGCAACGTGCCGTACCCGATGATGGGACCCATGATGCCCATGCCGCCGCCGCCGTCGCGACCCTATTGAGAATGGAGCTTAGTATTAGATAAGGCTTATTTCGAAGATGCTGCCATAGGATGACTCATCAAGTGCTTTGTTTACATGTTACGTGTTTCACATAAAACAAATAAATAGCAAATCATTTTTAAAGAACTGGCAATAAAGCGACAATTCTCGAGTTAAAATCTTGTGGTTTATTGTTTAAAATGTTCAATAATGCATTTTAAGTACATTTGCTGCTCAGAATTCTCTCATTTTTTAAACTAAACATTATGGTATTTATAATTTATATTATAAATTAAGCGAAATTAATTACATTATTAAGACAGTGAAAACTCGCAAGTGCGTGTATTGGTGTGTGTGTGTGTGTGTGTGTATGTGCGTATTAAAAAATATATATAGTTTTAATTGAAATGAAAATATTAACTTAGCGTTTGCTTAAAAGGGGCTTATGTTAAATGAAGCCATAGGCTAGGAGGCATGTTTTGTTAGGCTAAGATTAAAATGGAAAGGATTTGGAAGGATCGTGCATATTGATATTGCTTAGGTTGTTTGTTTCTTACTTTTCTTTTTTGTTTGTTTATTATTTTCTCTTAAAGAACTGTTAGTCTTCTGAATTCCAACGCTTCGTGTGTTTGTTTTTATGTATATGCATATATCATATATATACATATATGTAGAGATATATATGCAAAATGTTATATATAAAATATGTTCAACATTTGTCCGGCCGGTTTACACTTTAAAAGCTTGATAAAACTATCCGTGTGTGTTTGTTATCAAAAAATATACGTATATATAAATAGATGCCTAAGATTGATGGAATCGGCGCGTAACGCCATCATGACGAACCGAACTCCCTCATCCACTTCTCATACTTGTCCAGATCCGCCCTGGACACGCTTTTGTTACAGCGACTGATGGCTTCGTTGAAGTCCTTATTGGACACGGGCAGATCCACCTCCTCGGTGGCAAGCTGACGGATTTGCTCCGGCGTCAAGCCGGCTATCTTACGTCTCATGGACATCATGCTGGCCTCCCTAATGCATAATTAAATTATATTATTCGTATGTTAAATTTTAAAAACTTTTACTGCGCACCTGCACACATTGGTTATGTCTGCGCCGGAGTAGCCGTCCAGCTGGTTGGCCACATAGTTCAAATCGACGCTATCGTCCACCTTCACTTCGCGCAAGTTGATCTTCAGCAGCGCCTCGCGGCCCTCATCGGTGGGCAGCGGTATGTAGATACGCTTCTCGAGTCGCCTGCGCAGCGCCTCATCAATGTCCCATGGAAAGTTGGTGGCTGCCAGCACCATGACAACTTTAGCCTGCTCCTCGCCACCACCGACACCGTCCATTTGCACTAGCAGCTCCGATTTGACGCGGCGCGACGCCTCGTGCTCCGACTCGGAGCCGCGACGCGAGCACAGCGAATCGATTTCGTCTATAAATATGGTGCTGGGCGCATAGAAGCGCGCCATCTCGAACAGCAGACGTACCATTTTCTCCGACTCTCCGCGATATTTTGACGTCAGCGTGGCGGAGCTCACGTTAAAGAAGGTAGTGCCACACTCGGTGGCCACCGCCTTGGCCAGCATTGTTTTGCCAGTGCCCGGCGGACCAACCATTAGGACGCCCTTCCATGGACGTCGAATGCCCTGTAAAGCACGAAGAAAGCGTTACAATTGATAAGCCACAATTTGTAAGCGCCTAATATTAGACGAAGAAAGCGGTACAATTGATAAGACACAATTTTATGGCGCCTAATATTAGAGAAGGCTCAAAAAGTCACGATAAGCAGAATTCGCTTTGCTCTTATTGTGAGTGATTAAACTGGTTTTGTTTTCACTGCGCGACAATAAAGAAAACAGTCTGAATGATGATTCAGCGAGCACAGTTGACAGTTGAGACGATGACGCACCTTGAAGTAATCAGGCATCAGCATGGGCAAGACAACGGCTTCCTCCAGCAGACGCTTGGCATCGTGCAGATCGGCGATGTCGCTCCAGCGAACTTTCGGATCCTTTTGCAGTATATCACGTTCTGTGCACAAAGAGAGCATAGGTTAATCAGCTGTTATGGCATAGATTCTGTATGTATTTGTATGCATTCACCCAATATGTCCACCAGTTCCGCTTCGATGTGATTGTTGGGCTGAAATTTGCGCTCCTCTTCGGCTGCATGTTGCTCGCCCGCGTCGCCATCGGCTGCGGAGCCATTGGTGGCCGACGCTGACGTCCCTTCATCGTCCTTGTTATCGTTGTTATTGTTGTTGGCGGTGTTCGATGTGGACAGCTTGCGTCCGGCCACGCGGCCGTTGGCGCCGCCACGCGCACTATTCGAGGTGGAGGCCGATTGGCGGCTATTGCGCGCCGTTGCAGTGCCATTGCGGGCAGTGCTCTGTGGGATTGTGCTGGGCCGGCTGGTGCTCTGCACTGCGGATGTTGTACGGCGGCTATTCGTGGCTGTTGCACGCCGGCCCACCGTTTGTACGGGCGGCGGTGGTTTCGGTGGTCCCCATACATCTGGATCCTTCGGTGGCGGCGTCCATATATCCGGATCGGGTTTAAACCAAGCAGCGGGATCTTTGTTCACATCGCTATCATCGCTGATCTGCGAGCGCAGCTTGTGGGCAAATTTCGTGTTCTGCAAATCCAACGAAATGTCCTGCAGTGTGCGTTGAACGGCCTTTACTTTAGCATGCTCCTGACTGATTTGCTGATTGATCTGCAGCGTAAACAACGGCAACGTTAATGAGCTGATTATTTTATAAAACTGACCACTCACCATGCTCCATTTGCCCTTCCGCATGGGATCAACAGTGCTTTTAAGCAGACGCGCAAGCATGCCCTACAAATAGGTTTTGTTTTTGCAGAGAGGAAATAATATTGATCAGTATTAATAGGTATTTGAATAGAACCATTTATTCCTGCCTGTTGCTGAGCTATTATTATTAAAATGAAAACACACTAAGCCTCAGCCGGATTGGACTACTATCTATTATAGCTTCCATGAAAATAACTCATCAAAAAATGTTCACTTGTGCGGGAAAAATTGTATCAACAACAGACCACTCTATTATATAGCTAATTTTTATGCTAAACTGTTCGGCTATTTTTGATATATAAAAAAAGTCAGTATTTATTGTGGAAAAATCCCGCTAAGGATCAGACTACTTTAGCTTACAGTTCCAATGAAACCAATTAGTCATATGTTAAGGTTTTATATTATATATATACATACATGCCTACAAGAGTATTTGACCTTCCACAAGCTTAAAGACAACTGTTCTTCCGTTTAAAAACACCTGATTCATGTATACAAGTGTATTTTAACCCCAAAAGATAACTGTTCTTTCGTAAAGAACACTAAATTTACCTGCAATCCCTCGTAGTATATGCACGCCGAGTCGTAGTTGCCAGTCAGGGCCATGTCTCTTGCTAATTTGGCATTCTCGCATATTTCTTCAATTGTAGTTTTGGCCATTACGGTCATTCCTACGCAAGTGGTTGTCTTTTGCTTGCCACCTCGCAGTAACTGTTCAAAATCGGAACAGGTTGTTGTCGTTGTAACCAAAAACGAAACAAAGATTAGTGCCAATTAAAGTCATAAGCACTGTTGTTGTTGTTGCTGCTGCTGCTGCTGCTCAAGTGCGTAAGCTTTGCGCTCCCTCTCGCTTACTCTTTCTCACTCTCTGCCTTTACTGTGTCTCGTCTTTGTATTTACTCTCACACAATAGAACGGAAGCAACGCAGCGGCTTTGACACTTGCTCACACACACACACACACACGCGAGCGCAACAAACGCACGTACACACGGAGACGGAGACAATCGGACACTCGCACGCACACTTGCAGGTAAAAATGGAAAGTAAGTATTGGTCGCGCTATGCTTCAGCCTCGAAATAACCGAAAATAATAAAAGAAGATAGCAATGGCAACGACCGAAGGAAACTACAAAAAGTACTAGCGCGTACACACACACATACAAACAGACGGCAAGTGCGCTAATTATAAGCACAATTGTTCGGGCCGCTGCCACTGTTGCTGCTGTCACCAAATTTAAAACAGAACGTGCAACTGCGCCGCGCTCCCATTTCCGAGTTGCTAGCCGAAGTGGATCGGAATCCGCTTGGCGAAATGCAATAAAATTATTATGAACCTTGCTGCCGACAAATAAGGCGCTTGACCTTGTTGAGTTGTCGACGTCGTCGGCGCTGTTGAGGCTTTTGAATAATTCTTTTAAGTCAGCGACGTTAAAAAACTTTTTATGCAAAAAAAAAGAGACTAACACACGCTCGCTGCTCACACTCACACATAGCCACGAACGACCAAAGAAAAAACAGAGCTCAAATTTCCGCGGCGTTTAAGTTTCTTTGGACAAACACACTCACACACAAACACATAGAAACAGCCGCTTTCTGCCGTCAGTTAAATGCACATAAAATACAACTTTTTATATAGAGTTACGTTAATTGGCTGCTTGTAATTCTGACTGCATTTCCACTTGCATTTTTAACAATTCGTATCTTGTATGCGCTACGTGGGGGCGTCAACAGCGACGATGGGTTCGTTGATTTTTTTTCTAATATTTTTGTTGGCCAGCGTACTTACGGTTATGGACATTAGTGCACTGGCTGTATTACACGGCGTTACGAACTTAAACTGAATTTAAAATGTTATTTGTTTTAAATTAAAAGCAATGCACCAGCGAAATTAAACGGGTGCTCCGACTTCTGCGGCGATTGTTGTTGCTTAATACTAACGCAATGCTAGGGATGGCTTTAAGTATCGAAATATTTTCTTTGTACCATCGATAAGAAACGCTATATCGTATCAGTTGGTTCACGCATACAATAATACCAAGCAATCGATCAATAATATATATTTTGATCGCCAGCAATTGTATTATTGCCGTTTATTTTTAAATATTTATTAAAATTATATATTTATAGATACATCACTTTGACGAACGAACTCAATATACTGCTAATTCAGAATTTTCTTTAAATTCTAACCGTTCACAAATAATTTGTCAACTGACAAAAACAATCTTTCAAAACTACAAGGCAAGTAAAAAAAAATTGTTTCTGTATTTAAAATTTAAACAAGCTGATCCTTTCGATAATAGCAGCAAGTCATCGATAGTTACAAAACGACCATATCTGTAGTGAGGTGAGTTCCAGCTCTAATAAAAAATGTGGGCTGAGCACGATTGAAGTGCTTGACACTAAACTCTTACATGTGTGATCGGTTCTTTCAAAAATTTGGCTTATAAATTCAGAGATTGTCGCATTAATTACCGCAAATACGGTCAAAAATATTTTAAAAGAGTCAACATTATATGTTAAACACCCAAATCATCATCAACTTAAGACTACATGTTTGAACTACAGCCTGACCGTGTCGTGGCCCCTAAATAGATAACAAAAGAAACAAGCACACTGCCGAACTCTCATATTATTTTTGGCTTAACTTTGCTTAAGGAAGGTATTTGTGTGTTAAATTTAGCGCTTACGTTAGCGCCGGCGGTAACATGACAACGCCCACGCGTGCAACACTTGAGAAGGCCCTGAAAAGCGATGCCAAGCTGCAAGCAGCAGCTACACAAATTGCAAATGGTAAGCGGATCCATTTAAATTGCTAATCAGCTGTTGGCCAATGTGTTAAAATGAGGATTTCTTCGTTCTCCGAACAGAAATTGCCGGCGGCGCCTATAACATAGCCGAGCTAGCTGAACAGTTGGGATTTGCACTGACGTCACCTGAGACTGAACAACGTGTTGCTGGAACGAATCTGCTCTCCGCTGTACTCAACGCTTTACCTGCCGATGTGTTGAACTCAAAGCAGCTGGAATTCCTGACGACCTTCTACACGGATCGCCTACGTGATCATCACAATGTTATGCCCGCCATAATTGACGGCCTGAGCGCGCTGGTGCACATGAAGGAGCTGCAGGCCGACAGTGTACCCAAGCTATTGCACGCCTTCTTCCAGTACACGACGTGCCAGTCGCAGACGCGCGGCGATCGCACCAAGCTGTTCAATATGTTCAAGTTCCTGACACTGCATTTCCAGACAGGTGGGTGTAGCCATAAATTAACTCGGCATTTGCAAGCCAAAAATAATTGAAACACGTTTTGTAGAGCTGGTGAAAATGTCTGGTGACTTTTTGTACGGTCTGATCAATTCCATTGACGGGGAGCGTGATCCGCGCAATCTGGACATAATTTTTAGTTTTATGCCAGAATTTATATCGCAATATCCACTGCTGCATTTAGCCGAAGAGATGTTTGAAATCTTCGCCTGTTATTTTCCCATCGATTTCAATCCCAGCAAACAAGATCCGGAGGCCATAACACGCGACGCTCTTGCCGAAAAGTTGACCAACTGTCTGGTGGCCAGCGATCAATTTGTTGAGTGGACAATATCGCTGGCCGTGGAGAAACTGGATAGCGAGCTGTTGGTTGCCAAACTGGACTCAATCGAGCTGCTGGTAAACTTTACTTGCCCTTGGGTTGCTTTCAATCTAACCCGCTATCATTTCTTTGGCTAGCATCAAGCGGCTCTTAAGTTAAAGCCAGATGTACTGGAACCATATTTCGATCAGATCTGGCAGGCACTGAAGGCAGAAACATTTCCAGGCTCCGATAATGCGGACGTGTTGCGTTGCGCACTAAAAGCACTCGCAGAGCTGTTAAAAAGCGCCTCCAAAGTGCCGAAAATCAGTCACAGCTACCAGAGCACCGTCTTGGGCGTGGTGCTGCCCCATCTGAGCGATGTTCACCATCGCCTCTTTCACCCAGCCACTGCTATATCCCTGATGTGTGTATCGGGCGATGCGACCTTTGCCGCCGACAAGATTCTGAACGCCTTTCTGCTCAAGCTGCAGGAGACGGAGCTAAGCTTGACGGATGGCGAGCAACGCATCAGGTTTTATCATATTATCTCCCAGGTTTATAAGCTGGCGGCTCTGCGTGATTCACTGCATAATCTGGACAAAAGCATTCTGCTGCCTCTGCAGGACGATGTCATTGCAGCGTTGCGTCTTTGCGAACGTGAGGACTTCGATGCCAAGCAACAGGATTTGGAGCTTCAGCGCGCCGCTCTCTCCGTGCTGTGCGAATGCGTGCCTGTGCTGAGCGAGGCGCAGAGAGCCCTCGTCTACAAGGCGCTGATCCAGCTGATAAGTCATCCGTACATAGATCTGGACTTTAAGACACTGACCGTCAGCCTGGGCGCACTGCAGCCCGTGGAGCTACAGTCGAACTTTATCGACATTAGCATGCGCAACTTTGACATATTCTCAGAGTTTGTTAAGCGGAAGATTTATGCGAATTTGCTGCCGTTGCTGCCACAAATAGCGTTCACCCATCGCATTCTCGACCTGGTCATGAAGCAGCTGTTCGCAGAAACCGCCACGGAGTCAGGCCGAATGTTGGCCTTAGAAGCGCTCAGCTCTCTGCTCAATCAGGAGGATCAGCACTTTGTGGTTGATCTGCAGCATCAGTCGAATCTGCTACACAAGCTGATCGAGCTGGCACAAAACACGCCCGATTTGCCGCTGACATCGCTGGAGCTGATCGCCGCCGCGCTCAGTCGCATTATGCAGCAGCTGCCGCTGTCCGAGCAGAGCGCTGTTGTCAGCGAATATCTGCCGACGCTGCAGCTGCAACTGGCGGCGCATCTGTACGTGGCTAAGGGCCTTTTGGGTTTCCTGCACAAGGACATCAGTCTGGACGATCATTTCGAGCGACTGCTTAATGATCTAACCAAATTGTCGCTGAGCACAGATAACGAACAGTTGCGCAGCATTGCGCATCACTTGCTCTGCAGCCTGGTCAACAAAATGGACAACACGCCGGAGAATCGCAATCATGTGAAACGCATCCTGCACGAGCTTAAGGTAGCCGTTAAGGCTGGCGATGAGCGAGCCGTGCACATGCTGGCCTGGATAGCCAAGGGTCTTGTAGTTGGCGGCTTTGAGGAGGCGGCCGAAATTGTTAGCGATGTGAGTACGTGGTTCTTATAGCTATGCCTAATCTTTTCATAAATCTTTTCTCGTTAGCTCACAGAGCTACTGGAGCATCCTACTTTGAGCGGTGCTGCTGCGATAGCTTTTGACATTATTGCTGCTGAGTATCCGGAATTAGATTTGCCTGTTGTCAAGTTTTTGTACAAACAAAAATTCTTTCACACCATCATGAACAAACTGGGCTCCTCGCTGGTCAACTATTGCAAGGCTAAACATTAAGCAGCTGGCGCCGCTGCTCTTCAAGACTCTGGATGCCCACAACGATGCGCATTCGCTGTGCATAGCTCTTGGCATTTGCGATAACTTTGTGCAGCAGCAGGACGCATATTTCCAGGCGCATCTGGGACACATCATACCCAGCAGCCTGGAGCTATCCAAACAAAAGACGCAACAGAACATGGTGGGTGTCCTATCATGTTAACCCAGCTAAATATTCAGTATTTAATATTATTTCAATCCACACAGCAAGTGCGCATTGCAGCATTGGAGCTGCTCTACGACATTACCAAGTATCCGACGTATGTGCTGCTGCCCCACAAGGTGGACGTAACGCTGGTGTTAGCAGCTGCTCTGGACGATCCCAAGCGCCTTGTCAGGAATGCCGCGGTGAAGGCACGCAATGCCTGGTATCTTGTCGGTGCGCCCAGTGGCGATTAGCAAGCCGACATGCAAATTGTTGTTAACATTTATTCAATTGACAAACAGAAGAAAATACTACGCACAACTGTTAATACTATCTATGTCTATCTATATTTATTGGTTATTTAATTGTCCCTGCGTCCGGCTAGTAGGGATGCTCGCACTGTGAACGCGCCATGAGCGCACATTTCTGTGCACGCTGCACGATGTCCGGACAGCGACGCTTCCTCATGAAGCGGCAGTCCTGAAAGAAGCCCTCGTTGCGTGGAAAGCCGTGCGTGAAGTCTTGAAATGTGAGCAGACCCAGACCCCAGATCTTGCCACCACGAAACTCACCCTCGTACTTCATTCCATCGGAGCGCCAAAAAATGCCATTGCCATGAAACCAGCCCTGATGGAACTCGCCCTCGTATCTGAGCAATATTTATTTAGCAAGGAAACTTCTTGGAATATAGCTCCAAACTCACTTGGCACCGTCGGGAAACCAAAGGCAGCCCAGACCCTGGCTTAAACCTTCCTGGAACTGGCCATCATAGCGTGTTCCGTCGGCAAACTGCAGATGCCCGATGCCGTGCTTCTGTCCACGTTGATTCCACTCGCCAATGTAACGACTGGCGTCCTCGTAACGCCAGCCGCCCACTTTGACGGCGCCTGCACTGTTCTGACTCTGCTGATGGTGCTGGCCCTGCTGATGGTGCTGGCCCTGCTGGTATTGGTTCTCAATGCGTGCCGTGGTTACGCCCACGCTGCTCACTGGTTTGCGATAGGATTAGCAGCTGTGAGAAATGTCCAGCTTCAACATGGACTTATCACTTACTGTCATCGTCGTAATCATCCATGGCCATTGCTCCAACTGCTCGACTTCTGCACGCGTTGCGATTCAAGCAGCTACTGAGCTTGCACTGGCCGCGTCTCAAACTGAGGCATTTTCTTCTTCTGGGGCTTCAATGCAGTGGCCTAGGCTTAAATCTAATTAACATATATAATCATGCACAGTGGTTAAAAGTAGAGAGAAAAGAACTTGACGTTATCGTTTAAGTAAGCATGGTTAATACCTAACATTAATCTTGACTGAAGCATGGTTAATACCTAACATTAATCTTGACTGATAGATCTGAAGGGAGTTATTGGAAAAAAGTCCAGAGTCAAATGGGTTTCCTTTTTAACATTAACATAGCCACAGCTTTTATTTAAAAGGGTATTTATCCCATATCCCATAGAGTATATTTGCACAGAGTATTTACTCTTCGTCACTAGTTCTGAAGAGAGTTATAAAAAAGTCCAGAAAGGGGTTTCCTTTTAAAAATTTGCCTAGCCACAGCTTTTATTTAAAAGGGTATTTATTCCATATCCCATAGAGTATTTACTCTTGGTCACTGTTGTTTCTAGCTTGACAGCCGTTGCCAAGGCTGATTGCTAAGAGTTAATAGTTGCCATGACAACGTCCAGCGGCGCCACAACGAATCCCAGCTAGAAATTTTCACTCTTCAAGCTTTGGCTTGGAACAAGGCGAAAACAATGCTGCACCAAGGCATCATCCTGCGAGAG
>SCDZ01001298.1:0-10797 GCA_004143845.1 Drosophila lacertosa
TTTACAAGATAAGGTAGGCAAAATATGCAAAAATATAAATACAACGTTAACGAATGCAAAAAAACACGTCTGATGCGCTCAAGCTGAGAAATCTCTCTCTATCCTGATTACAAGGAGCCATTCGATCTATCGACCGACGGTTCAGCCCACGGCATAGGCGCGGCATTTTTCCAAGTGGACCATCCTATTACAATGATATTAAGAAAAGTAAAAAACAGAGAAATTAACTACGCGACTAACGAGCGGGAAATATTGACTATAGTATGGGCTCTGGCCAAGCTCCGACACTATCTATATGTTGTCAAAGATATAAATATCTTCACAGATCATCAACCCTTAACCTTTTCAGTGGAGGAATCCAACCCCAATTCTAAGATTAAAAGGTGGAAAGCGCGCATAGAAGAATTCAACGCCCGGCTCTTTTACAAGCCCGATAAAGAAAATCTCGTAGGGGACGCCTTGTCCAGACAACAGCTTAACGCTTTGGATGAACAAGAGGCAGCAACAATCCATAGTTAGCTTTCACTCACTTGTACCATTAAAACAACGGATAAGCCGTTGAACTCTTTCCAAAACCAAATAATACTGAATCAAACGCGCTTCCCGTCAAGAGGCAATTTCATTCTATTCAGGAATAAAAAGCGCCACATAATCAATTTTACCTATAGAGACTCCCTACTGGACGAACATGCAGATATAATCATACCCAAGGGCGTAAATGCCCTCCATTGCGACTTACACACGCTCGCAATGGTTTAGGACGAATTAGTTCGGAGGTTCCCGCCCATAAAACTTTGGCATAGTAAAAACCTCGTGACAGATATATTTAGGTTGGAAGAGAAAAGAAAAACCCTCACCACTGAGCACAATAGGGCTCACTTTCCGCAAGGGCTAAACACCAATACCTTCGCACACAGGAGAAATGTAACAAATAGACATATTCTCCACCGATAAAAAATGTTTCCGCACTTGTATCGACAAGTATTCCAAGTTTGCAGTTGTGCAACCTATTCAATCAAGAACAATTGAGGATCTGAAGATAGCATTGCTTCAGCTCTTGAATTTCTTCCCGAAAGCGAGAATGATATATTGACAATGAACCGTCGCTGAAATTACGTCCATGCTATCTAACAACTTTTGTTGCCAACGGGCAGATGGAACGATTCCATAGTACGTTGCTGAAAGTCGCCAGATGGCTGAAAATCGACAGGGGCTGAAGTGACACTGTAGAAATAAATTTGTTGGCCGCTGCCGAGTACAACAAGTCAATCCATTCGGCCATTAACAAGAGACCAGTTGACATTGCTCAGGCAAACCCTGACGAGCCTCAAGAAGAGATCCGGAACAGGATTCGAGACGCTCAGGTAGCGCTCAGATCCAGAGAGAATGCCTCACGAAAAAACAGGGTTTTTGATGTGCAGAAAAAAGTTTTGGTCAAATCCAACCGAAGACTGGGAAGCAAACTCACTCCCTTGTGTGAAAAGAGAGCTGTACAAGCGGACCTGGGGACCACCGTCCTCATTTAAGGGAGGATGGTCCACAAGGATAACCTAAAATTACCCTCTCAAAATTTCCTTGCACTGGTAAACGTTAGTTTATTTTTAGCCACTTGGCACAGTTTTAGTAGATTTCAGATATAGTGCCATCAGCATATAAAATTTATTTAAGTTTTTCTCTGGTGTTGGGATTCCTCTTTACAAAACAAAAGAATAGTTAAAATGTCACCCGCAGGGCTGGACTCATTATTTTCTTCTTTCTATCATTGGCCTCGGTTCACATCACTGACTACTCGCATGCCAAATACATCCCCATTGTTGAAGGGCAAATCCTAATATGGGAAGGGTTTGCCTATGCTAGGCATTCGGAAAACGTTTCTGAGTACATGCGCGTAGTGGAAGAAACGGTCAGCTTATTTGACAAATATCCGCAGTCGCACATGAAAAAGTTGTTGAGCGTTGACACTGCTCACCTCTGAGATTTGTTGGAAGCATTGGGCACTCACCACAGAGTAGCAAAAGTCAATACCGGTCACTTGTCCGAGACCCTGCTGACTACGAATAGAAAGTTAATGATGACAATATTGTTAGCTCCAACATTTTAGACCACCAACACCCCCATAGGGAATATTATGTCTATCTCGTCCGTCAAAGTACATCAATCAAGTACCGCTATACATTTCATCATTAGATTTCCTAAAATAAAGTTCGCTTGTAAAAAAATTACTTTTTTCTCCATCGTGCACAAGGGCTACACACTACGAATAGTCGACAACGTTGTAGCGGATTGCGACGTAGAAGTCCACATGGTCGAAAATTGCACTACCTCTACGGGTGCCATCTTCTGTCGGCTGTCAGCAAGGAAAAAAGGCGTGGCACACTGTGAAACACAACCAAGTAGTCTGGACCCGTTTACTTATGTGGACGACGGGATTGTCATCATCAACGACAGGTCCGCAAATGTTCATTTTGACAATTCACGGCACGCACCTTTCACGTTTAAGGAGCGTGCCAGAATAAATGAGACTTTGTTAATCAACCGAGACAACATCCAAAATCGGGTCCCAGGTGTAGTAATATCACCTCTCTTAAACATAACAGCTTGCCAAGATGTCCTCAGTCTGCCTTCACCGCCTGAAAGAAAAGAACCTGCAAACGATTCAGCAGTTTAGGGTGGAAATCAGCACAGACCGTGCGGTTCGAACGGCATTCATCGCTGGAGTAACCAGTTGTAGCTCCTGCGCTTTGCCATGCTAGCTTCATATGCGTGTTCCAACTTCAAAATAATTTCCTCGGCCGTATGCTCTCCGCTTCCTCCAAGATATAGGTGGTCCAAGTGAGACATGAATATTTGGGTATCCAGTGACTCCGCACGGTATGATGACCACCGTTGCGCTGAGCTTTCGGTTTGCAGTGTGCTCGCCAACTGTGCACCGAATGTTAACGTGGTCGCTTTCGTTTAACTTGTCGTCAACGCTCCAACTGGAAGAGCCCACCACTGAGCTGCTGACGAAAGTTAGATCCACCACAGGGCCATGTCATGCTCACATAAATGTGTTTTGCGAGCATTGGTTTACAAGCGCTATGTCCAGCAGCGCGAATGCCTCCAGTAGAACTCGCCCTCTAGCATTAATAACAAGCGGGTAACGGCCTCTGGTGTCTGTCACCAAGGAGTCGACATTTCTTGCGAACTCCATAAGCGGCAAGCTGGACGCCAGGTAGACGGAGTAGACCAGAGCTCGCCCACCTTGGCCCGCACAAAGCCCTTAGACTGGAGTACTTTGGTTAGCTGTTATGCCTGATTTGTCGGTGGAGCATTTGCAATCTGCGTGTATCCTGAAGGGCTCCCTCAGAACTGCGACGTCTGTTGGCCGATCTCTTGGAGTTTGGGAAAGCAGTTCCAGTGCCGCCGCACAATGATTCATATTGAGCTGAATAGCCTTCATTATATCCGGCGTTAGGGTGCGTTTGATTCGTTCAGGGGTCATCTGCTACTGCCTACCTGATGATTTGTGTCCGTCTTTCCCTTTGAGCTGCAGAGAAAGCATTTGGCCTTCTCGCTTTTGTAGGTGGTGGCTTTGTGGCCTTCTTCGCCGCACCTGTTGCAGCATTTGCTCCTGTCCACTGGGTTGCGGCATCTGCTGGCAGTGTGGCCCATCTCCAGGCATCTAAAGCACCTCGTGCGTGGCTCTTGGGCGTGTATGGCACAGCGAGACCATCCTATTCTCACCGTGCGTAGGGCACGGCTAGATTGGCCGGAACTGAGAACGTAATTTTGCAAGCTTCCGCTCGGATTCCCGCCTGCTCTGTTATGGGCGCAACAATTTCCGTCTTCTTGGTCAGCTCATCCAGGTCCCTGATCTTAAAATGTGTCTCCTCCGTGAGTGTGCGTACTCCTGCGCTATCACCCAGCACTAGTTCTATCTCCTCCATAAGTTTTTCCGTGCAATCTAGCCCGGTTTCACTTAGCTCCAGTAGTAGCTCACCCTTTGCAGTGCGGCGAGCTTTGGCGACGTTCACGCACACGCAGTTTAGCTTGCCGTCCTGTCTCCTGGTGACCATCGAAAGCACCTGGCTATATGACAACTCGCCGTTGCCACTAATGACCAGTGCATCCGCACGGGTCCTCGTTGTCGGAGCTTGCCTTTGTTGTTTTGGCAGCTTCTTGGGCTGCACTATCTGCCACTCAGCCCTTGGTGCTGACTCCTTACGCACCGTGGGTACTTCGCAGCTGGCTTCTCGCTCTTGTTCGTCTTTGTTGGCGATGTCCACTTTATTTGCGTACACTTGATGTAGCGTAATCGTCCTCACCAGCTCGTTTCTAACCAGCTGGTGAATGTGCCTCTGGCCATGGAAATGGGCCTCCAGTCTCTTTAGGGTGGAACTCAGCCCTTCCAACGTATCCCGAAATTGCTCACTTATCGGTGGTGGCATGAGTTGGTCTTGAGTCAAAGAAAGACTAACACCACCAAGGAACACTCGGAAGTGAAAAAGGCACTTTTCAGCCCCTCCCCTCTCGCCAAGGGATCGGATATTCGTACGATTTACGCTCGCAATAGCCAACCGCGGCTTACTACTTCACTTCCCGGGTATGTAGGCCTGCGCGGATACTCGTACTAATTTTTGCTTTGTTATCGCGCATAGGTTGAGTGAATTCCTTGTTTGCAGCGAAGCGGCATAAAAACACTTCCGCGTTAAAGCAAGCCTAAATTTTTACATATAGCACACATACGCTAATCTACTATTTTAAAATAAACTTTACCATTTGAATTTACGGAGCCATTTTAAATTTTCGCAATTGAAGAGTACAGTTGATTTACAAACTAAACGGAAAATAATATTTAAATATAGTCAAAATAAACCAGAATCGTAGTTACAGCGACGTCTTCAACAAAAATTTGCATAAGAGCGTAGGCGCCTATTAAGCTCAGCCCATTTATAAAAGATTTCTTTAGATTAGGACAATATGAAGATGCCAGCTTGTTGCAACAAGTAAACGAGTGAAATATCGATTAGAATGTTTAAGACAACTTTTGATAAAATCAAATTGAAAAATTTAATTTGAATAAATTCAACAATAACGATTCTTATGAATTAAAGTAACATATTTATTTTCATTAATTATTTATTTTTCTTTAATAATCTAGCATTTTAGGCGTCGATGGCGTCTAGACGGCTGATTATCGACTTCCAAAACGTCTACCCACTATTCGACAATTTATTTTCATGATGTAAATAAAGGAAATTTTTTATTGTATATTTAATATTGTTAATCAATATTAATATTGTAGCGAAATTTTATTTCATATCGTCACGGTTTACCGAGCGGAACTATTTTGCTGTTACAGGTGGTATTTATTGCCAAAACCAATCTCGCTGAACACTGTCCCTCCTCTAGCAATTCCCGCGTCGAGGTAAAGCACGTTTTCTTCCTCTATTCCTTTTCTTTATCGGGGTTGTTGCCCGTGGTTCGCGATATTCCCTTGATATTTTTTGTAAGGTCTGCTTTGTAAGCCAGAAAAATAGTAATAATTCGAGAAAAAGTAGGTTTTATGTATTATATGTATTATGTTGCCCAGAATAAGGCTGCTGCCCCTGACCCCACCCAAACACGGGCTGTGCTATAAGTTGCACCTCCTGGAGCTGCGACGGAGGCACCTATACGACCCATGGCGGTAGCTGCGATGGGTTGGCTCATTGCGACTTTTTCAATCGTTTTTTTGCTCTGCAATTTCTTTATTAGGCTGCTTCAATTTTTCTGTAAAGCTGAGAATGTGTTTGCGTTGTGAAATGCAAATTGGTAAAATGGAGGAAAAATCGTTTTTCACGTTAACAGCTGTTCCTTGTTTCAAGTTTTGCTACAAAAGAAATTTATTTGTTTTATTCTAAAAAGCTAAAATTACAATTGCTTATATATTTATTTATGAAAGAGATTGACTTAGCGAGTGTCAACTCAAGTAACTAAAAAACAGCACAAACATTTCTAATAATGTCACCGGCACGATGGGGGTATTTTATTTGACTGTCCGGCCAGCTCTGCCCCTGTTCACAGCCAGTTTTGTCAGTGATGTGTATTAAGCCAACAGCTAAAATAGAAAAGAGTAGTTAAGAAATGTAAGTCTAAAACTAAGCATAAAAAAAAAAACAAAATATTGGGGAAAAGAGGATAGCGAAAACATTGGAGCTAATCCACAAGTTGAGGCGTATCTAAAATTGGTTAGGCTTTTATAGAGGGCTGGGGGACGGGTACAGATAAAAATTCGGGCTGCAACCGACGATTAGGGGACTCGAATTTAAAATTGTTAAGCAGGCCAATACTGAAATCACAAGCAGATTTGAGCTGTTTACCGACATTGTTTAATACAATCAATAATACATTCGTGAGCAATCAGTTTGAATGTCGATGCAAACAGGGCATTACCAACGAATTAAATTTATTTACTCAAGAGATCTTGTGGGAACAGAACGGCTTGACTGTCGCTTTATTCTGCATTTTCGCATCCGGCACTAGCCGCATGGTAAGCGAGAGAAGCTGTCAGCGTTGTCATGTTGCTGGCCCCTACGGTGTTGGATGTCCTTGTCATACTGTTGAAAAAGCTCTATCAACCGCATAATCTGCCAGAACTATGGTGCCAAGCCATCCTTTGCCTATTTCAGCACGGTTCCGGCCTCGTAATAAGAAGTATCGCTTTTGATAATAAACAAGCCGTCGGGACCAAAAAGTAAGGACGGGCGAGTTTGTCATCTTCTCTTTAAGAGTCGATAGCTTCCTTGGCAGACAGAGACTAGCCAAAACATGTCGGCCTTCGGTGAGCTCGTGCAATGGTCAGGCTATTGTTACGAACTTGAGGATCAACTAGTAAGAACATAGTCTTACGAGAGATCATAAATCCTTTTGGATGCTAGGCCGTGGCCAGTCCGTCACATCGTTAATCTTCTCGGGGCTATCAGCCGTTGACGCTAAGTATATGTCCCAAGTAGTTAACCTCCAAACATAAGAAATGGCATCAACGGGGACTCAATTTTAAGACTTACCAGGCAGTCGACAGTTTTTTGAAGGAGCAAATGCCCCTCATCATAGTTCACTCAGAATATCGTAGAGCCATTTTTTTAACACATCACGACGATGGGCGATGCCTAGGGACTATTAGAGGGACGAATTACACTTCTGTACTGCACTTCGTTAATGACTCGCTCCATTATCATTTTATGAGAAAGTGCCACTCGACAAAATGGCTGTTTAACTGCATGGAAGTGGCTTTTATCGATATATAGGCGAGTCAGACTTGTGTGTCCGGAATCGTTGACGCGTTAGCGAACACCTACTGGTAACGTTGAAGCAGGTGTTTTAACTGCTGACTTAATTGCTCAGGTAAGCATGACGGTTGACAAAAATTCCAGGTAATGCTTGTGTGTATCTGTGAACGGAGCCCTGTCAATCCACGTGAAACGGATGTGTTACTTCTGGGATAAACGATAGACGTACCCAGCATAAGATCGCAAAGATCTGGAAGTGAGTGCCACATTCGAAAATTCGGAGTGGCAGCTTAACTTGAATTGTGGCTGTCAACGTCCGGTTGCAGACAAGTCAAGACTCAGTGTCGTGAACATTGTCCTCTTCCTGTGCGGGAATTGGGATTGTTGGGCTTGTTGTTAAGAATGGCCAATGCACGTCTTTAAAGGCTGGCTGGCACTGACTTCCTGACTGAATTGCAGAGCCTGGTGCCTCAAGGGTCTTAAGCTTACCGAGAGTGTCGGCCGTTCCCACTTGTGCAGTCTGCCTGCATGTGACAGTCACAGTTCTGCTTAGCACTGCACCAGTGGTCCTCCGTCTGCATTATGCCTCCAGATGAGTTAAAGTGTCTTGCGCTTCCATGAGTGTGATCGGCTTACTGCCATGATTTACACTTGGTAAGTTGATTCCTAAGTGTCGTATACAAATCGCTGCACCATTATGCTGATGTTATTTGCTGGTAGTGATTCGCCAAACACGACTCGGCCTAGCCGTTCCACGTTCATATCAAAGTCTTTTTGCGTTTTCTGTGGCCATTGCATACGGCGACGCACATAATATTCAGTATGGGTACGTACAGAAAAGTGTTCCCGAATGGCCGCAATCAGCAATTTGTAAGAGCACAACATTGTCTTCGGCAACGTAGCTTGGAATTGTTGAGCTTGGTTTCGTAAGCTTATGTAAAGCTTTGGCATTTCTTGTTCTCCGATCAACGGAACTTTCTTTTCATTTCGTCTAGCATTCGGTGAGGCGCGGACCATTGCCAGGTAACATCGTATACAGGAGGTGGCTCTGTATCCGGCATCTCGAGTAATCCCCATGGGCATGTGTGACAAGTAGGTGCTGATTGGCCAACTGCTGGAGCCGAATATCTCCGCCAATTTCGGACGCCATAGGGACCGGGGACGTCGTTATAGCTAAACGCTTGTCAACATTATGTGTTTAGGTCATTTTTTTTAGTGAATGCCAAAACAAGTCTTCCTAATATATTAACTTCACATTTTTTTTATTTGAAGTTAAGCCACGTGGTGGTTTTTCTTTTATCGAACTCCAGAAAGCCAGTCAGCGAGCCGGAGGTTATAATCAAGCCAAGTTGACGAACCAACAAGTGGGAATTATACATCAAACCAACGATGATATGATATGTTAAGCTGCTTATCTGCTGTGATAAGTCGCAAATTAAATGTGATTTACCAGGTTATCACGTCGACTATGTTTACCCGCTTAGCTATGTAAAGCCGCGGTTGCATATCAGTTTTTCAAGGCGTTAAGCAGTGCAGTAAATTTTGGAAAGAGCGCGAAGAATAAATGACAACTATTGGTTACAATTTCAGTTGATTGTTTTTTATTGCTGAAGATATTTCAAAATAATTATGTGTATATTTGAAATTCAATGGATGTATTGTGCTATATTATTATTATGCTTTAAATAACATATTCAATAGTCAGTGGCGCAGCTTAAAGTAACGCACTTTATTTTATAATTTGTTTGCGCTGCCCACTGTACTTCTTCTAGTTGCTTTATGCTAAGCTTAAATTGTTGTAATGACGGCCAAGCTGCCCACGCCCACTCGCTACCTTATCGCTCTCTCTCTCTCTCTCTCTCTCTCTTTGATCTGAGCATTGACCGTTTTCGCTGCTCATGCTCTTATGTTTATTATTCAATTTCGCTATTCGTCTCGTCATCTGCATCGCGCATCGCTACGATAATAAACTTAAAATTCGGAAATATAATTATTGTAATAATTGCAAGAGCTAATAAAAAAGCTTGTTAGCTAAAAATATTGAAAATACAAGCAAATTTTAAAATTCACAGCTTTGGCTCAGGTTATCATGTTTAATATATATTTTTTATTAGCAGTTATGGTTTGTAGAGAATTTATGTCGGAGTTTATAATAATTAAAATTTTGAACAGGTTTATATAATAAATCTCTGAGCGAAGGTATCAACTGGCAGAATGAGTGGAGCGCAGTCAGTGTCCACCAGAGCTCCATCGTTCCATTCTGCCACTACTTTATTCTGTATTTGCAACTCGGTGTGTGCCATGGGAAAGATTTTTTGTCCACATACCTGCCTCTGCCCCCAAAAAATAGTACTCAACCACTTTTTGATCGCCGCAATTTTTTGATTTATTTTCAATCTTCTCATCATCTCCATCGCGCTCAATTACTATCTTGGCGGTTCCGCAAGAGCTGATAATCGAGGTGTTGTTGAATCGGTACCAAAAATCAATAACAACAAACATACGCTACTAGGCATAGTGCTAAGCAGTCTTGTAACCAAGTTCAAACAGCCAACAACACTGCGTCCGCTTCCTTTACTGGTTAAGAAGTCTTGGACTACTCTTGACTTGTCAAAATATTTCATAGCCATCTCTTCAAAAAATTTCGAAAATTTGTCAGTGCGATGAGAATTATTTTGCACGTAGCAAAAGCCAATATGGTAAAGACCCTAAGCAATTCGTTAACTTTGTTAAATAAAAGCGCCATTTTTTTGGTCTGCCTTCCTTTTTCTTACTTGTTATTTTTCGGTAAGCAATGATTCCACTTCCTCGGACATCTTCGCTGACTCTTTCCAATCAACACATTCCTTTGTCTCCCTCCTATTATTTTTTTTCCCTATTATAATCTTTCTTATATTTTTAATGTCCCTCCCACTATATCCCACTCAACTCTTCTTTCTTCTATAAAATCTTTTGAAACCTACTCTGCTCAGCATAAAAATATTCGATTTATTTTATTATTATTATTTGGAAACATAACTACAAATTCTGTGCAGCATCTCGGTTAACTTCGACCAATTAGTTAGAATCTACTTTATTAGTTTATTATGATTTTTTAACAAAAACCGAAAACGGTCAATGCTCAGATAAAATAGAGAGATGGAGAGCGAAAAGGTAGCGAAAGAGCGTGGGTAGCTTGGCCGTGATAACAACAACATAAGCTAAGCATAAAGCATCTAGAAGAAGTACAGTGGGCAGCGCAAACAAATTATACAATTAAGTGCGTTACTGTAAGCTACACCACTGACTATTACATACATATGTTAGCTTAAGTATATAAATTAAGCGGTTGCGTGACCCGACATACTCCAGCAGATTTGTTGCAAGTATGATACACGCTGCCAGCCATCCAAACGATTGTAGTTCAAGCTGGTAACGTCAGGCTCGATGAAAGACGAGGGTGGTTCGCCATTCAAAAAATGCGCTGGAGTTAATACATCTAAATCAGCTGGGTTTTCTGAAATTGAGACTAAAGGTCTAGAATTAATTACGGCAGTGATGTGAC
>SCDZ01001299.1:0-11040 GCA_004143845.1 Drosophila lacertosa
TGAAAAAATTAAAAAACTAACGCGCGACGATTGTGAGTGTGGCCAAAGTTACAAATGTACTTATACAAATTTCCCTCTACAAAAACAAATGTACCCTCACAGGAATATATTAATACTGTGTTTTTCCAAAAACCAATAGAGCTGCAGAAAATGATTATGGGCTGAATACTTTACAATAGCTCACAACAAGTTGATACCAATGATTACATTTAAAAGTTGAAGAATCTTTTTTGTTTATTGTAAAAAAAATCCAAAATTTATTTTTCATTGAATTTTAAGTATTTTATGGCTTTCAGTTTACAGTCACACCGATTCAGGTTAATCGATTCACTTGTACAATCGACATCCCACACGGCTAATAAATAAGCCAAAAGAATTGACAGTAAAAATCAATGAAATCAGTGAGAAATTAATGTAAGTACGCTCCGAATAGATAATTTATAGTCGCCTTAAGTAAAACTAAGTGTCCTTATGTATTAATGTTGGCTACTTTATTGAATTTTCTACAAAACATGACGCATCTGCATTTGGATACGCCTTTCTCATATGCCGGACACGCATACACACAAACAAAACAATTGTAAAACACACGCACACGTTAAAAACGTAGTGCGTACATCTAACACATACGTACACACATATAATAAGAGTCAAAATAGATACCAATTAGTTTGCCACAAGCAGCAAGTGCACCTACACAGCCAAAGCAAAGATATGGCGCATATAGTGGAAAATCAATTATTTGCTGCTGCGCAGGCGATTGAGCAGCAGTTGGATCAAGAGATCGATCGCTTGGAAAACTTTGATTCGGACGATTTGAAGGCCTTGCGAGAGAAGCGTCTACAAGATTTGAAGAAGTTGAACAATAAAAAGCAGGAGTGGTTGCGAAACGTAAGTAGATTTCAGTTGTGTGAGACGTTTCATCTCACGTGGGGTGCGTTTTACAGGGTCACGGCGCGTATTCCGAATTGGCCGATGAGAAGGAGTTCTTCGAGGTGTCCAAAAAATCCCCCAACATTGTGTGTCACTTCTACAGAGATAGCTCCGAGCGCAGTCGCATTGTCGACATGCACCTGAAAATACTCGCCACCAAGCATATTGAGGCCAAATTCTGCAAGGTGAACGCTGAAAAGACGCCATTCTTAACACAACGCCTACGCATAAAGGTGCTGCCAACTATCGCACTTGTTAAGGACAGTAAAACGAAGGATTTCATAGTGGGCTTCACCGATCTGGGCAACTGCGATGACTTTTCCACAGAGATGCTAGAGTGGCGCATTGCCCACTCGGGCGCCATTGAGTACAAAGGCGATCTGATGCAGCCGCCAGATGTGAAACGCAAGCCATTTATGAATCGCCCACAAAAAACTATACGGGGCGGGTATGACTCCGACGATTCGGATATCGATCTGGATGACTAACGTGGCTGACTTAAGCGATTAACGCATAAACAAACAAATCCACAAAGTAAACTTTAGCTGCTTGGCACTTGGTTGCGCCTGAGAAAATCAACGGAAATGAAATGAAATCAAAACCTAGCACATTAATTGTAGAAATCCAATTAGGCATACTTTAGTGTTATTTATTTAATTGTATGATTCCAATCGAAACTACTGCTACTAACCCGTAACCCCTAACCCCTACTCACCAAGGCATAGGTGAGCTCAACTCGAGCTTATGTGGTTGTCTTAATCCGTTATATGTATTTAAAACAAAAAAACCCACTAGTGCCCAGCTAAAAGCAGCCCCCCCCCCCCTATGTTATTCGTTTAAATAGGCCTTGCGCGCCTTTGGCACAATATTAATAGTTCTAAATCGTTCGTCATAAGAGGAAATAAGAAGATTACCAACGTACATATAAAAGACAAAACTGGCATATATTTTTAACAATATTGTGACATTGGTTGACAATGCATTTCCTATTGTAGAAATAACTAACTCACATGTACAAGTTTTTTACATTTATTTTTGTACTTCTACAAAAACATCAATATGGCATCTTCACATTAAATGGCAAGTAAGGAAAAAATGAAGTTCGGCATTTTATTGTTTATAGCGAATTTGTTAAAAGCCAGCACAGCCAAGTAATAAAATGACGTCAAAGTGCTGAACAGATGTATTCCATAGGTGTAATTAGAGGCAAACTTTTGTAATTTGGGTAATCAGGGTAAGCAGGTAAGAAAAGGATCGCAATAAAACGGTGTCCCTAATCCGAGCGGTGGCAGCTTACGCGTCATAAATCCGACCAGCTGCAACTGTTGTAAAGTTTACCTGCCATCGCATATAAAAGCGGCGCTCAACTGAAGTTGCCTCAGTCGTTACAAACTTCAGCTTGGCTACGCATCAACTTCTACGTCAAACAATAACTAAGAATTTCACGATGGTGCTCGACACAGATGTACTGCCGATAGTGAAGACGCTGAAAGATAACTACAGCTACGAGGAGATCGCACAAATGCTCGAGTGCGACGTGGCGAGCGTCATCAGCTGCATTACCGAAACCGAGCTCCCCAATGGCAAAGTGGCCAAATTAAGGCTGCGTCCGCTGCCCGAATTACAGAATAAGCGCGAAGTTGGCCGACCGAAAGTGTTTGAGAACCGCAAATTGGTAGAGCAGCTGCTTTCTGAACATCCGCACTACACGTCCATAGATGTCCAGCGTGAGTTGCTGGCTCAATTCGGCATTGAGGTAAGTCGCCGCACACTCCAAAGACGCATCAGTGAGATTAGGGCGCAGCAATTTCGGCCAAAGCCCAGCGGCTTGAGTGAAACAGTAAAGCAGCAGCGTTTAGAGTGGGCACGTGCCCACGAGGATTGGACTCCCCAGGACTGGCGTAATATTTTCAACATGGACGATTCCAAAGATTTGAATGCTTCGCCCACCAAGGAAATCTTCTTGGACACGCTAGTGGGCCCGGATTGCGGCGAAAGCAGCAACTTAAATCTGCTAGAGCAACTCATGGCCATTATACAGCCAAAAATACAAATGCAGGCGCCGCAAAACGTGAACGAGTTTCGATCTGTGCTCTACGTCATTTGGCACAGCGATCCGGAGCTGGTGTCCAAGATTGATCAGCTATACGATTCGATGACATGGCGTGTGGCGGCTATTCTGCAGAGTGGCGGCGCAGAAACCGAATTTTGACCAGCAGTCGGGCTAAAGTTAAAGGTTTTGTGTCTAAGTCACTTATCTTTGATATGGAAAGAAAAATTTGTGATACACAAAATTCGTATATGGAGTTTAACTAGGGCTTAAACGGTCTGCTTTTAATTAAAACTGTAGCTTACGACATAAGTTAATTGGATAAAAATATTATATATATGGATTATAATTGTTAGCATCAAAGGTGTCCTATTCAATTTCAAACAAAACACCCACTGATTTTACATACTTTCATACCTACACTCTAACAAGTTAAAATATTAGTGAAAATGCAAATGCAAACGATGATTTTTTTCTATCAAATAGCTTTAAAGTTAAGTACCATGTGAATATGAATATGAACCAGGACAGTCTCCTATAATAAAAATAATTCTAGCTGCAAATATGCAAAATGTTTCACTTTGTAGTCTATGTTTGTCCTTCGACAGTCGAAATCTATTCGGCTAACTGAATGATCGTTGATGTTTACTGGGCGATACCAGCACAGCTGCAGGCTGATGCCGATGTGCGCCTGAGATGGCGTCAAAAATACTTGACTCTGAGCGCTGATATTCGCTGGTAATGTTTTCCAGATTCAAATCGGCGTTCAATACAAGAACCTGTAATAGTAAAAATAGAGATATAGACTGCATATATACAATGATTGTAATTGAGTTTACCTTGCATTGCTGCGGTTGTCTCTGGTGTATAAGCCAGTCCTCGTGCAGTTCATGCAACTCCTGCAAATACTTTAATGGCACACAACTCTCCTCGGAACGTGCACGTTGCCGTATACGCTCGTACGCCACCTCCGGCGAAGTGCGCAAATAGATAATAAGGTCAGCTTGCACGTGGATTGATTCCTCGATAAATTTGTACCATTCTTGCAGTGTGTTGTACATGCCCTGCTCCAAGGAGCCGTTGCGAAACATGTTCTCCACAAAACAGAAGCTGAGAGGACACGCATTTTAATCTTATTAATTGCAATAGAGTACCGCATGGTTTCACCTACCGTGAGCTGTAAATGGAGCGCTCAATTATTTTCAACTTTTTATCCGTGGGCTGCGTATGGGCCTGAAGCATTGTTAATGTGACATAAGACTGAAAGGGCATGGCCCATTTCTGTGGTTCCTTGTACATTTTTTCGAGCAGATTCACGCCATTAACGTTGCGCCATTTCTCCACGGGTTCCGTAAGAAGGCATACTTCATTATCATACTTCTGGAAGTGGTTCAGGAACGTCGTCTTTCCGCTGCCAATATTTCCCTCAATCAGCACCGTATAGGGCTGTGTGCCCTGGGCAAACTTTTGACCCTTTCCCGCGTATGCGCTTGCTGTGGCCATGAGTTCAGATAAGCCTTGATCTGTATACATTAAATATATATATGCTATGTAAATTAATCTAATATAATGTTGCACTGAATTATGAAATTCCAAAAAAACAGATGAATGCAACTGTACTCTATGATCGTTTCACACGAACTGGGCGCCAATTGGTCACGATTTCATTGCCGAAAAAAGCAAAAGAGCGGGAAACTATCTTTCAAAACGCGGTATGTGATATGTTTATTTATGTTATTGTTGTCAGCTGATCGATAGTAGCATAAAATGCAATATAAAATCGATAAGTTTAGAATATTAATTACATATTTGTTTGATGACCTTTTGTGCGTTTAACATCCTAGTTTTAATAATTTAACAAGTTTCAAAGATTTCATTTATTGTAAATATTATTACATATAACCACAATCTCTTTTTTAAGTAAGGTCGCAAATGCAATACCAAATTTACGCAGGGGTTTCGGTATTTTGGTTTTTAGTATTTTTTAAACAAAAGTATCTAATATTGGTAAATATATTTATTTATTTATGTTGAATATATTTATGTCGAAGCTACGTTAGTCATAACATTAGAGAATTGTTTTAATTATGTACTAAATTGTGGGCATTTAGAATGAACAATCACCAACTGTCCAGTGACCGTCAAACGTTCGATAGATATCGAATGAAAACGAAATAAAACTGGGCACACTTATTATAATATTGTAGAAGGTGAAAAACGTTGTGAATTGGCCTAATTGTTGTTAAAACTATTCGTCCGGAATCAACGCGAACCCATTTTCGCTCGGTTAAACGGTTAAACGTTGCGGACCAAGAAGTGGTAAGTTGGTTCAAATGACTTTTAGAGCAAGTCACATCTAAGGAAATAATAATTTTAATGCGCAGTGGTGTTAATCATTAATATGAAAATAAAAAACATAGACTGGAAACATTGTGCATACACAAAGCTTGTCTGTTTTTAAAATATTACTTAAAAATTGGATTGTGATCTAAAACAATGACTCAAAACCAAATGGGAACAATTCAACCACTAGGCCAGTCTTTGGGCCTTTTTGATGGCCCGTCAGTTTGTATCACCCCCCTTACTGCACTTGACAACACAAAACTGTTCAGCCTCTTATATAAAAGTTTAATTGCTTTAATGGTAGTGTGCGCGCTTGTTGCTTGTTGTTTGCGTTCGCCGTGTTCCCTTTGCCCACTTTCCCGAGTCCCGTGTCAGTCCAATAATAATAAATGTATAACCAACAACAACAAGCTGGCACTCTCTCACACACACACACGCACTCACATTTACGGACATGTCTAACTATCAGCGGTACAAAGGTCGATTGTTTCAACAATAATCGTTGACTGCCATGTGTACATGGCTTTTCAACTCTCGATTTGGATTGGTAATGAAAATTGAACAAATGAATTTCTAATAAAAATTTTAAAAGTTCACTTAAATTTTATAATATATATAAACACATATATTTTCCAGCACATTCGTTTAGAGGCTAAACCGTTTGTGATGGATTCCGCTACAAATCTGCTGGAGCGCAAATGCTCGGCCATCGATGTGAACGATAAGGAGACGGTCAGCGGCACCAGCGGCGTGGACTCCGGTCTGCAGTCGTCGGCGGAGATGACCAACACGCCCAACGCGCAGAGCGCGGCTGGCATAGATGACGACGAGGATATTTTCGAGCAGGTGACAATGATATTGCGCAAGCGACGTGGCTGGAGACCAACAGACGATTCGCTAAGCCACAACGGACTGGACTTAGATTTGCTGGAGGACGACGACGATGAGCTGGTCGAGGAGGATGATGCCGGCTGCCCGTTGCCCTCAACGCCCGAGGACACACAGCTTATCGAAGCCGAGGTGAGTCCCATGCCGGGCAACAGCTGTGCAAAAATTGTTTTGCAGCTGGCCAGCGTTCTATTATCGCTGACCCAATGGTCAGCGGTTATCGTCGTTTACCAGTTCAGGTCGAACACATACATACATATATACATAGTTATATATAAATATATATATTTGCACTTACGCATTGCAATCGTTTGCTGGCAATTGAATGTCACGACCGCTTGCGAACACGCTTATCAAAGCGTTGGTCTTACTCCGATAGGCGGTCGTCTGGCATGTTGGCGCAGGTGCAAAACGCCTTCAACAGACAAGCCACCCACCTGCACGGACTTCAAGTGTGTGTGTGTGCGTTGTTAAATATGAGCACACACATGTGTGTGCGTATTTATAACTTATAGATGTCATTTGCGTCTGCATTGGCAATTAGCACGGCTTGTGAAGCCAGGTGCGGATTTAACGTTGAGTGTGAAATTGGGCGCTTGTTGCCGACAAGCCTGTTGATCGAAAACATAAGATGTGACGCAGATTAGTTTTTTACGCCTTTCTGTCAGTTTTTGTAGACTCTTATCTTATCGCGTGCTGCGTTCGCCGTTTCTTGTTCCGCCTCACACAAATAAACAATATTTCAACTTAGTTGGCGATTGGCAGGCGCTTCAAAGTACACAAATTGACTTATTGTGTCTACTTTATATATTTTAGTATAGGTAGTATTACATTTAATATTGTTAGTTGCTCAATGGCTGAGCCAAGAGTAAAGTATGACGGTGTTCTAAGCATGTCTGAATCTCTGGAATCACTTAAGAAAAAGTCCAATCAAGAATCTATCGAATTTAAATCAAGCACGATTAACGTTAGTCGTTTTAAACGCATAGTAAACTAATTTTAAGCATTTAGTTCCGGTTCAAAATGTGCCTCCGCCTAACGAATTCAACTCGCTTTCAGATGACCGAGGTTTTAAAAGCTGGCGTGCTCTCAGACGAGATCGATCTGGGCGCACTGGCTCACAATGCCGCCGAGCAGGCTGAAGAATTTGTGCGCAAGGTAAGCTGTTTCACCTCAAGAATATTGTTTTGTTTTAAGTTCATTTGCTAAAATTATAACTTTATGATTCATGTTAAACACTTGTACCGTATGCTCACTTTGTATAAATAAATGTTTCAATAAATGTGTTAATTATTCTTTTGTGAAATCATAAATTGTTCCCTTTCATTAATTCCTTATTCATATCTTACTAATAATATATATGGTTCTTAAAATTTATTCGTGTTACTTATAATGCTTATGTTTGTTTCAGGTCTGGGAGGCCAGCTGGAAAGTTTGTCACTATAGAAATTTGCCCAAATGGCTGCAGGACAATGACTTTTTGCATCGTGGTCATCGTCCGCCTCTCCCTTCGTTCCGCGCTTGTTTTAAATCCATATTCCGTGTGCATACGGAAACTGGCAACATCTGGACGCATCTGCTTGGTTGTATAGCGTTTATTGGCGTGGCCCTCTATTTTGTGTCGCGTCCAACAGTCGAGATACAGTTCCAGGAGAAATTAGTTTTCGGCGCATTCTTTATGGGCGCCATCATTTGCTTAGGATTCTCGTTCGCTTTTCATACGTTAAGTTGCCATTCGGTAGAGATTGGAAGACTGTTTTCAAAGTAAGTACGCCGAGCTTTACCACAAACATATTTGTATTTACTTATACATTGTTTTGCTAAAAACTCTAGACTGGACTACTGTGGAATTGCATTGCTTATAATGGGCTCTTTTGTGCCTTGGCTTTACTATGGCTTCTACTGTCATTATCAGCCAAAGGTGATATACTTATCTGTGGTTTGTGTGCTTGGCTGCCTGTCTATCATTGTCTCGCTTTGGGATAAGTTTTCGGAGCCGGGTCTGCGACCCCTGCGAGCTGGCGTATTCATGAGCTTTGGTCTGTCTGGCGTTATTCCAGCCATTCACTATAGCATCATGGAGGGCTGGTTCAGTCAGATTAGCCGCGCTAGCCTCGGCTGGTTAATACTGATGGGTAAGCAGCATACGTGATAAAAATATGAATCTGGAACTTACTTCTTTGCTTTGATTTCAGGGTTACTGTATATACTCGGTGCTCTGTTATATGCTCTTCGCGTACCAGAGCGATGGTTCCCCGGAAAGTTTGACATTTGGGTAAGTTTACTTTATGATTTTTGAACCATTGTTGTTATTTATATTAATTGTGCGCATACCTTACAGTTTCAATCGCATCAACTTTTCCATGTGCTGGTCATTGCGGCCGCCTTTGTGCACTATCACGGCATCTCCGAAATGGCCATGTATCGTGTTACCGTCGGTGAATGTACCGTGCCAATTGAGCCTATAACTTTCTAAGTGCTCTAGCAAATACCAATTATACAAACGTCACACACAAATCATTTGCACGCGCTCACTGTGGATCAATTTACACGCAAACTCACACACACACACACACAAACACATAGAAATACATATAAAACTTAGTGCAGTTTAAAAATGCAGCCATTTTAGTGTTTGGCGCGCATTTGTTCTTTGTTATTTGGAAAAAAACCTACATTCTGGATTAAAACATGAATACCTGTATCCGGAATGAATATTGAGAAACATATATTTAAAAATACTTAGCGACTCCCGTTTATTGTAATCGAATGAAATCTGCAGTAGTTTAATTAATATAATTATTTATAAAACTTATTATTGTTTACCTAATTTTATTTAAGATTTATGACATTTGATTAGTTCATGTTTACGGCTGGTAGCAATTTTGATTTTTCATAATCTGGAGTAATCGCAAAGCAAAAAAAAAAAACAAAAAACAAAAAAAATGCGTTTCGCTCAGGGGTACAAATATTATAGGACTTTTAAGGCCAGCGGAGTAATTTTATACTTTAAGCTTTCCAATTGAGTACGTTTTAACTAATATTTGAAGCAGTTATAAAATAGGGTGGAAATATAAAATACAAATCGTTTTTCGACAACTGATTTTTTTTTTTAAATTTATTAAAGACATATATTTATTAAAACACAACCTGTGCATAACTTAAATGTAGCACTAGCTTTGATTCTATGCATAATTGTCGTGAATATGTCATTAACTTGAAAATGCGAATCAAAACAATAAACTTTTAAAGACTTTAACAGCAATGTGTTTGTCCTGCACGGGATTGCTTAAATCAAGTGGGTTAAACTTAGTGTTATAATGCTTTTGTTTTAATTTTAGCTGCTTCACCAGACATTCCAGGGAACATTTTGACGGACTAGTCGCTTAGCTTAGCTCAAGGTTATTTACAGTTGCCAAAGCAACTGCGAAGTGTTTGCTAACTTATTGATTCAGTTGAAGAGTTTCCTCATCGTACGATGTTCTTAATTGCTGTGCTTCAATGCGTTAATGCTTAATGCGCATCTCATATCGCAGTATATCGAAATCTATAGAGAGCCGCCTTTGTCAGCGGGGTTATTAGTTTAGTTCATATGCTAGCTGTTTGTTTTGGTCTTGGACTCGTCAGCGAGGGCAACGTGCTGCATGCTAATGACTGGCAAAATTTGGCTCAAGAGTTGACTTTGACCCGCCGGATCGACTTGATCAACTACGTTTAGTCTGAGCTTGGATGTCTTCTTCTTTTTTTTTCCTCCACTTTTTGTTCTACTTCAGTTCATTGTCTTTTGTTTTGTGTCAGTTGCTATGGTGCCAAAGATCTCAGCAGATCATTAAAAATCTAAATATGTAAAAATACTAAATTTAACTATTCAAATTCAAATTAAACAGCTACAAAAGTGCTGCGTAGATCGTTCTGAGAACTTAATAGAAACACACAAATTATTGAATCTATTTCCGAATTTCAAGTTCAACCTTAAACAAATAACTATGTGTGACAAGTCAAATAAAATATATATATATATACAGAATGGATTTGTTAAGAAGACAAGGCGTTGTCCTCAAAAGCTAACACATATATGTATTTATTATAAGCCCACAAGTTTATTCGTAATATACAGTTATTTAAACAAATCTAATTAATTCGTCTTAATTTTATAAAGTATCGCTTCAAATGAAATGTTAAACGCTAATCGTTTGAATTTTTTTTCAGCCACAGGTCAAACATGAATGATGGTTATATGTTTGTCTTATGATCAAATCTGGGACAGTCTGCAGCCAGTTTGCAGCCATGGGCAAACTGCTATCTATAAATAATTTGGTTAAGACAGAGAATCGTGTGCTATTTGTTATAAATTTGTGGACGCTCAACTTTTGGATGCTATTTTTTTTTTTCAATTCAAAATTTGGGTCTGGTTGTTGTTGCTGCTGTCGTCGAGGCTTTCACTTTCAATTATGATATGCGCGATTCACGCAAGCTGTAATTATGATCATTAAATTTAATTTGACAATTAGCGGGGTTGCTTGATTGCCCTAACACAGGGTATTGTAATTTGGGCATAAACTAAAATACGGCTATAGATATTTATATAAATTATTTATATATATATTTATATTATTTTCTTTATACCTACTAAATCTATGTCCAAAACCTCTCTGTCTCAAAAGTTGGTTTCATATGGTTAGCTTTTTTTTGATTAATATCTTTAAGTATTAATGGCTGTTATAGGGGAGCCAGGGTATTTAATCTTCGTCATGTTACAGTTTGTGTTTCCTTCATGTTAAATATGCTTTGCCGACATACACGGAAGCTGCATAGATCGCCGTTGT
>SCDZ01001300.1:0-16894 GCA_004143845.1 Drosophila lacertosa
GCGCAAACAAATTATACAATTAAGTGCGTTACTTTAAGCTGCACCACTGACTATTAAATATGTTTGCTTAAGTATATAGATTAAGCGGCTGCGTGACCCGACACCACTGATCACTCTCAGCAATGAGGGTAATAGATCGCCGGGCTTTTTAAACATTCACCCCACCGGATCAGTGGCTTGCCATTTATTTCAATATCTTTCACTTTATATCTTATCATTGCTATAATTTTCAATTTCGGATCAGTGGCTTGCCATCTATTTCAATATCCTTCACTTTATATCTTATCATTGTTATAATTTTCAATGTCGTATGTTAACTTTGTTATTATACGGTTAAGTTTAAAGCTTACATGAACATAGATATATCTTTTTAACTACTCCTGTCTATTTTACCTGTAGGTTCTATTACATAAACCACAAAACTTACTATTAACAGGGGTATAGCTGGCCGGACTGGCAAATAAAATACCCCATCGTATCGGTGATGTTGTTAGAAATATTTATATTTTCTTTAGGCTTTTAGTAAGTAATCTGTCTTAATTATTATTCAATTTCGCTTTCGTCTCGTCAGCTGCATCGCGCATCGGTACGACAATAAGCATTAAATTCGGAAATATAATAATTGTTAGAATTGCAACTGCTAATAAAAAAGCTTATTAGCTAAACATAATCTTAAGAAATTTATATTACTTTAATTACTTGAGTTGACACTCGTAAAAGCAAACGTTTTCAAATAAATAAATAAAAAAAAGTATCAGAGCTGCTAATAATAATAATTACAATGAAGTATTCGCTGAACTAAAAACACTTGTTTTAACAACCGACGCAGGAATTATGTTATTGGCCATGTACACGCAATCAACTAATTATCCAATAAGCTTTGCCAGTCGCACGTTAAACAAACATGATTTTAATTATTCCACCATCGAAAAAGAAATACTAGCTTGGGCTACAAAATCTATTAGACCATATCAGTATGTACTCAGTTTAAAATCAATAGTGATCATATGCCGTTGAAATGGCTTCATTCATTAAAAGGACCTATTATGACGCTGCAACGCTATGAGAAAAATTCAGCGAATACGACATCGACATTAAGCATATCTCAGGTAAAGAGAATCATGTAGCAGATGCTTTATCTCGAATCAAAACAGAAGAAGTCAATGCCTTAGATTCAGTAACAATGGCATCTTGTCACAGCTCAAAACAGAACGAAAATAATAAGATTCTCATAACTGAAAACCATTGAACGTTTTTGAAGAGAATATCATTTACAAACAAAATAAAAATAAAAAATTTATAACATCTAAACAATACTTCGGAAAAATAATTATATTCAATGTTCAACGATTTAATAACAAAAGAATTCTTTTGCGGCAACACTACAGGCATTTTAATAGAAAATAAAGCTGACTTTGCTTTGCTACCAAAAGTATATTTAACATTAATTGCCCCAAAAACAGGAACTATTGTTTTAAAATGTAGTTATAATTAAATAAATATACAAAGTTTAGCTACCTTCAGTAACATAATACATAACATTCACCAAGATCACATACACTGTGGCAAACAATATTAACATTCGAATAAAAGTACTTTTATCCAAATTACAAATTAGAAATATAATAAATCAATGTGTTATTTGCTACACTGCTAAACATGATCATCAAAACACAGCCAGACCTTTTGAACTTACCCCCGAATGTAAAAACAGTAGGGTAAATATGTTGTTGATTACTGGGAATTTGCAGGTCAGTGGTATCTTACACGCATAGGCAAACATTCTAAAGTTAAAAAAGGAATTTAAACAACAGATAGAGCTTGGATTGAATCGAAGAGAGCTTTATTGCAAGTTTTCGATTCAATCGGACCACCTAAAATTATTAAACTCGATCAAGATCCTTGGTTAATTAATTATTCTCTTCAACAATGGTTTAAAAATACTTTTGACGTTCAAATTGAAATCCCAACATGCAAAAAGGCATAGCAGCTATAGAAACAGTTCACAATACATAAAACAAAAAAGTTAGGATCTCAATAGCTTCCAATAGGATGATAGATACTAATAATTATCTTGAATTAATTACTTATAATTATAATCACAAAACAATTTACCGGTAAAAAACCTGCAGATATATTTATTTATAACCAACAAAATAGGAAACACACACATGAAATCAAAGAAGGTAAAATTAATAAAATAAACTAGTCTAAAAATTTTTGAAATAAATCCTAATATTCCTAAGAGGAAAACAAGTAAGAAAACACAGCTTCCTTATGAAGAAGCAGGTAATTCAAAAAACTATGTGAAAATATTAAAACAAAATCGAAACAAATTCGACATTTCAGTAAATATAAAAACTGAAATACCCTAATCCTTTGCAGAAAAATCACCAATTGGCTTCCTTATAGGATTAATATTTTTGACATTTGCACAATCAAATAGGATTAATTTTTGAGGATCAGCATATAAATTCTTATTCTTATTCACATAATAATGACATAGTGGAAAAACAAAGACAATTACCTACACTAAATAGCAATATAATGCAAACAGATAAATATCATTATGTTATTTATAAAGTAAATGAAACAATTAAAATATTAAGTCAAACGAAAACAAAATGGCTCATATTACACCTTTAAATATAAATATTGAACATGTCACTAACTTCATTGAGACAATTGAATTAGCATTACAATTAACAGGCCTTGTAAGTATCCTTAACCCAAAACTCCTTCATTACGATTATTTAAGAAACATGGCTAAATCAAGAACCAAACGAAATTTATATATTTTCACATATTCCAGAACCAATTAAATCATATCCAAAGTTCAAAGTGATAAGATATATAGATCACAATTAAAAATGACTTCATTATGATTATCAAATAGAAAATAAAACTTATAATACTAATAAACAAATTATCACAGATAATTGTGTAATTGGAATTAGTTTTGAGATTATATATTCAGCTCAGAATATAGAACAAGGGTGGCTTAAGTAAACCAACCCATAAAAATAATCAGGACTTACGGCCGCCAATTAATATTTATTATTAAAAATTATTAAAAATTGAATAGTTTTTGATCGTTAAGCGATTAAGAAAGATTCAGTATTATTAGTGGGCTCTTCAGGTTTTTAGTTGTCTTTTTGGGTTGGCGTTCAATGTTCTTCTTAAGAAACCTCAATGTGGATCCACGCAAAATAAACAAGGATGAATGCTTAAGTTGGAAGTGGCCCCATATCATACACAGCTATTGTCACAAATATAACAATTCCGTTGCATTTTTCAAACACGTGCTGCACGTTCCTTATTAATGTACAGTAGTTTTTCAATTGATGGGAGGAAATACGAGGTATGGTCTTTTCTTCTTATTATTATTATCATTAGATGGATGGAGTCTCCCAACGAGACCAAGGCACTGCGAAGAATTGGCATTTCCCGACCCAAAATTATGGATGGGCAATCACATAAAGTTTGCTTAGACTTGAAGTCTAAGCCCACGTTTTACCAAATAGTGAAACAATTATTACATTCTGCGGGTTGATAGTCAAGCCCCCTTCTGTGTACCAACCAAGGACCGTGTGGTGTGCCCTTTGCATCAATTCGATGATAGTTAGTAGTTTTCCAGTAGTTAACTTAGTACCATACCAGGGGAGACAGAGCCCAGCCCTTTGGACATCCTATGACCGCGCTAAGTGGCCATTTTAGCATCGTTTAATTCAATTTGCAAAGTATTTATTTGTTTTTATTTTGATTATTAACATAACACTGATCTTAACGATATCTAGATAAATTTCTAGTTGAGTGGAGCTTTCCAACTCAGCATATGTTTCAACAGATGCACCATTAAGCTTACCCTCGCTTTTTACGTACATTTCACCAAATTTGGTCAAAAGTTACTTATGTTATAAGTTGACGATTATTATTTTTAATTATAGCTACATGATATTGATTTCTTAAGCGCAATGACCGACATTCTCAAGAGAGAAATTTATTGACTATCGCGCAACGAATCTCTGTTAACAAAAAAATTGGCCAATAAATGGAAAGTAAGCCATAAAAACTAATACAACTAATACAAAAAAATAACAAGACAGGTGGGGAAACGCCCTGCAATGAGCTTATATTGGCATCAACTTCCCCCTTTAACAAAGTAAAAAAACGAAATGCGTCGAGCACCATACACGAAGTACACTAAATGCAATGTAAATGCAATGCAGCCCTTAACGCCTGTACTTTTCTATCTGATATCAAAGCCACAACGCAAGTCAAAATGTATTGAGGTCGAAATCATCTGAAAACTTTGAGCAGAACATTGTTTAGCTTGTTGTAATAGTTTAGACGATAGGAGATCCGAATCAATCAAATATATTACTGTCTCTTGATATATTGCTTGATATGTTTTCATAATAGTATAAAAAAATTTTTTATTATTATTTCTCATTATAATAAAATTTTTGTTATTTGAAATAAATTTGGACTGAAAACGGTGAAAAGCACGTATTTAAAAAAAAAAATATGTGTATAAATGACATTAAAAAAATTGCTTCCAATATTGTAGTTAAATATATTTATATATTTATATTTTTAACAAGAAAACATGTCGAACAAAAATTTTAAAATATTTTCATGCGTTGATCTTTAAATAATCAATGTCCAAAATAATGTAAAAAGTTGCCACTTTGACAAAATAAAAAATACATTTATATTAAGTTTACCTTTTTTTTGTTTTATATTTTATCTAAGTCTATTTGCAATTCAATTCCCCTGGACTCTAGCCAGTATTGTCGATGGCACCTTCGGCTCAAAATCTTACTAGTTGTATGCACAGTGACCTCTGTCGATCTGCCTTTAATATAGGCAAGTCCAGCAGACCTTCTATAGGCTTAAACGGAAAGAAGGTGAGGCTAATTGGTATGCAGGATGTAGTCTGCTTAGAGTTGTCATGTAATCTGTGTTGCCAAAAAAGTTCGTAACCCCGGGGTCTTAAAGGGAGCGAACGATTTAATGGCCCACCTAACCTTGTCAGGCCTAAACATGACACCCGCCAATTACAGAATCTAGGAAATGCATATTAAGCAAAAGCTCTACTGTCTCCCGTCTATCCCGCGTAAAAGAAGCATCAGTTCTTTCAAGGAGCCCCACGGCGTTAGATGACCCCGGCAAGAAGTTTTTATAGCCTTGCTGCTTCTGAAAGTGACTGAACATTTTCGCAGTATGCGACTTATGTTTTTGTTTGTATTTGGTGAGTGCGCATCTGTATACGTTCCACATCATTTTGTTCGTTGGGCTCGATGAAAGAACCGTTTAACTTCCTTTCTTTGACTTGCTAGAGCCGCGGTTCACCATCATTTCGCATGATGGGATTCGAAAGATGTACTGCCTTGATATGAAGAAAGAAACACATCTTGAATTTGCCTTACCGTCATTTCTTTTACTCCAATAGAGTTAAAGCTGGCTGAAAGACGTTCAACTTTCGAAGCTGCTATAGCCTGTCTTCTTCCGGTTCAAAGAGATTACAAGAAGTTCCGCTGGCCACGTAAATAGTTGGATAAAAGGAAGTGCTTTACATCCAAAGGAATAGCTACGCTTGGCGTATCCCCACCCGCTCGCTGGCCACCTGTCAACCATTGCACCTGGAGAAAAGCCTGGTTAATGTTTTCTTCTGCTCCTCTTGACTGGTGTAGGTTCGCCTGCAATGACGGCCTGAATGTGTCCAAAATTCCTCCTAACCCACACGTCTGCGTTTTCTTCCTAGCAGAGACCATCATTCTCGGTACTACACACTCGATCTTTTCCTTGAGATGTGGCGTTGCCATCTGTTAATGCCAACGATCTGTCCGTCTCGATAAAGCCGATCTTGACTGCACTAGCTATCCGGCGAGGACGGAGCAGTCGGCTCTGATTGAGCATTTCTCATCTTTTTTGTCCCCGGGAACTTTTCGTCCGAGCTACCACCGTTTGACACTGGTGTCATCGTGGGACTATTAAGAGGCACCAAGAGCAGCTATATGCATGCCCTTGACGAATACAGCCTTTAAAATCTTTCTCTCGCGGTTCGTCAATCTTACAATGGTAAACTCAGTGTCCACTTACAAACTTGCACTCTAAGTGCGTCAATCCGTAAGACTGGATTTCTGAGAGATCACACTAGATGCGTAGTCGATTTCGGAACGGTCTCACTATGCATTATATAGTAGTCTTGTATAGTTATTGTAGAGTATCTGTAATAATGATTGATTAGTCGCTATTTATTAACTAGTCTTAAATCGTACGCGCTGTGTATTGTTGCTAAGGTTATCGTTTTATCTTTGTTTGATTATAATCGTCCATATTGAACCCTGAAATTTGTGTGCTTTCCATTAATGGGCTCTTAGAGTATGGTCTAGATAAAATGTTGTCCGATTTGCATTCATATATAATTTGAGTTCCTCGAAAGCAATTCAAGAATATGTTGAACATTTATTTTTGTAATAATTCAATATTTATGTATCTGTCACGAAATGTCAGTTAGTTAAATTGAATTTCGACGTCACAATTAACATTATTTCTTAACAATAAGAATACGAAAATGAACCTGGTGTATGGTGGTGATAGCGGTGATAGTTCCAAAAATTATATTCTCATAACAATATTTATAGATTTATTTATTTTTTTCACCTGCCATAGGTAAATATAATCGACCAATAATATTACAAAAAAAGCAAGATGAAGGAAAAGTGTGGTGGGAAATGCATGACTTCTGTGACGACAAGTTCTATAAAAACATTCTTTCCAATCTACCTCTAAGTGACTGTGATGATGGCATAGTTTTTTATATTTTTAATGATAAATCATTTCCATCAACCATGAGTTTTCTTGAAAAAACTGGGTATGTATGAATGGAAAAATGTATATTTTTTTCATTTTAATGCGAATTCGATATACACTGTGTATTTAGGGGATGCACACCGATTTACCTGTAGCATTCGAACTTATTTTTGAACCTATCGAATCTAAACCAAGACAAAAACGGTTGGGCAAAGAAATTAAAGCTTAGATTTTTAAATACACCGAAACCCCTAATATTACACCTTAGTAAATATGACTTTACTACACTACACACAGTTTCTTACTGCTCACTCGAGTGTGTTGTTGTTGCGTTGCTGACCTTACAATGTTTGATTGTAGGCGCTGAAGTTTTATGTACTCTACAAATGAAGACTGTGACGGCAAATAATGGATGCGATGGATGCCAGCTTACCTTCGGCACGAATAAAGCGCATCGGAGTGGTGTGCGAATTGTTATTAGATACTTAAAAGCGCACTATTACCGAAGCGGGTTAGATTTATAAAACAAACATTTTGTAGTCGTTGGGATTAACGGTCTTAGAAAGTCTGACAAACATGGCAATATCGTTTAGATAGTTAAAGATAAGCTAGGATTTCAAACTCATTTGGGTCAAGAATATACTTACTAAATGATGTTTGATATCCGTAACTTTTCGATTGCATTCATTAGTGCAATGAATATGTTTTTAACTTATTATTCTCCTTTGTGGCCCAACAAATTTTAGCACGTTTGATCAGGAATAATATCAAAACCCACTTGGAAGGAAATTGCCTTTTCGATATAAAGCATATTTTGACATGAAGGTGGTCATAATAGATTAAATATAACTTATTTGTTGCTAGATATAAATGTATCGAATCGGACATTGGCTTTCTAAAATATCAAATCATGTTTATTATCAAAGGTAATGCAGGGCGTATGTTGCTTGAAGCAATTTGATTGAGCTTTTAAAAAAGTTTTAAGGTGCTGCTCAGCTTTCACAGTTTTGCCACAAATATCTATAAGTATAGCAACTCTTTCCAAAAAAAAAAATAATTATTTTGCTTCCAATGCAATTTGTAATTCTAACCGGATGGGGTTAGGGATTAAACTAATTTGTTTGATATACATAACTTAATAGCTTGGGCCTTATTTAGGAAAGTATATTTGGTCACCGCCCCGTAATATGATAAGAGTGTGCGTGTTTTGGGTTCAGATAATGTTCATTACATTTGTTAGAAATAAAAAAATAAATATGGTTTACTTTTGCTACTTTAAAGAACATAAGTTGGATTTTTGACGTAGTGGATTGCAACTTTCAATAAAAAGGAACATAGTACAGTACGTTAGCAAAACTGTTACACTAGGGCAATTCCATAGTTTGTTTCTGCAGTCTGCTCACCCCCTTGGCGTACAGTCTATGCGCTGTTTGGATAGTTGGTATACTAGTGGTAGAAACCTGCTGATCGCTTATGCATCAATGACATTTACTTCAGTGGAGAAATAATTTCCTTTGCAGCTTGGATATTTTAGGTTGCTTACGATTAGAAATGTGTTGTTTTGTAGTGTCCGGCAGAGTATACACAAATTAAACTATTTTGTATATTGATTGGATCTTGTGGCTGTAGAATTATTTTAATACGTTGTGAATATTTCTCTTATATTTTCAGCGAATTCTAGTATTTGCTGGGATTAACTATTGTGAACAAAATACACTACATACAAAGGCTTTTGAATCTATTTAATTGGGGCCAAGATATACTGAATTACTTTACCGTCTTATACAGCTTCTTTTGTTTTGTACCATGTGAATTAACATATGTATTATTTTTCGCGTAAGTTCTGTGTCCAATGGTAATAACCTATTTGTAAAAGCCATCAATTTTACTTCAAAGTAATTTCATAGCGATTATTGGTGGGTCCTTAACAATAGCCCCAACCTAAGTGTCATTGTTGACATATCTGGTTGCCCTCAAAAATTTTCAGCGAGATGGGGGTTTCATAAATATTATTATTACAAATCGAAGATACTTTCAAACCAATAGGCCATGACGCAATTACTAATTTTAACAAAAGAGCATTGCTCTCTCGCTGTCTCTCTCTCTCTCTCCCACTCTCTCTCTCTCTCTCTTCCCCTGCTGGTCCGCGGACATTACCAACATGCTATGCTATACAAACTGATTTATTTAATTATTTTAATTGTTTTTGGACAAAGATTGACTTGACGAGTGTCAACTCAAGTTATAAAAAGAATATAAACTACAAAAGGTTACTTGCTAAAAGCCTGAAGAAAATATAAACATTTCTTATAACATCACCAGTCCGGCAAGCTAGTATACCGCTGTTCACAAGTTTTGTCAGTGATGTAATAGAACCTACAGGTAAAATAGGTAGCGATAGTGTAAAAGAAATGTCTATGTTATTTTAAATCTAAATCTAAATTTTATAATAACAAAATTAACATATGAAAGTGAACATTATAATATAGGTTAAATATAATGAGAAAGATTTGGAAATAGATGGCAAACCACTGATCCATTGCTGTGAATATTCAGCATGTCCGGCAATCTATGACCCTTCTCATAGCTGAGAGTGATCAGTAATTTGCCGAAGATATGCTGAAAACAAAGACTTAATTAGGGGCAGATAGATTTCAAAGGAAAATATTGAGTGCATAGTATCCGAAATGAATTGTGCAAGGCGTAATCCGTTGTGCACGTAGACAAAAGGAAGGGACAGTAATTTCTAGTAGGTTTAAAGGGGACAAAGAAATTTAGACGACCTAGAAGAAAAGGTGAATCTTTGTCACCAACAATTAACTTATGTAGAAAAACAACACCAAGTATCGTTCTACGGTTTGTTAGCGACGGGAGATTCAGAAGTAAAAGTCTACTGGAGTGCGATGGTAAACTAAGATCCATATCCCAGTTTAAACCACGTATGGAAAAAAGTATAAATTGCTTTTGAACGGACGCTTTCCGATCCTGATGAATTTTTTACAGCGGACCGCAAATGCATACGCAGTATTCCGCGATTGGAAATAATGTAAATAATCAGAGTATGTTAAAATGAGTTTTACATCATCAGCATACATAAGTATACTAGAATGAGTTATTATTGAGGGAAGGTTATTAATAAGTAATGTTAGAAGCAATGGTCCAGGATGGCTACCCTGAGATACTCCAGAAAAAACTTGAACCAGCTTTGAGGTATGGGATCTTAGTAAGACTCTTTGAGTCTTACCTTTAAAATAGGAAGAAATCCAAAAGAGCAGTAAGAAGGAAAATCAAGACGGTCGAGTTTTGAAACTAAAATATCATGGTTAATTGAGTTAAAAGCTTTACCGAAGTCTGTATTAATGACAGTAGTTTCCTTTTTTTTAGAAAGATTAATCAGCTTTAGCAATGAACGAAAAAGGGAACCATTACACTCCTTTCTTCCAAGTAACTTCTAACGTGGGATGATACATATCTTCGTGGATAGACAGGGATGGCTCCTAAAGACATTTACATTGAGGTGATCATTGATAAAGATAAGATTACGATTTCTATTAAACAGATTAGAAATTGAATTTATCTGAAACAACGAAATGGCAAGCATGCCATCTAAAAAATTATGGTTGGCTGAAAGAAGGAGCTACTTTGCAGAGGCAAAAGATGACCACGAAATGTTTGGAATGTTAAAATCACCCAATACTACAACTAATAGGTCAGAACACTGAGAACTAAGAATAATCAAGTTTGACTTGGCTAAGAGGTAAATCGACAATTTAAAACTGGATTCAGACTTTTTAAAACATTTTGATTTAATATTTTTTAAGTTTAGCAGTGAACCATGGTGGTTTAGAAAAATTGGTCGAGGGGATACAATTTGGAATACACACATCTAAGAGTGAATTCAAAGTTTTATAAAAAAAGTTAACAGCAATATTTATGTCAACCGCGTCATACAGAATTGACCAATCGGTTTAAGCTCAGTCAATAAAGCGTAGTTTCCTCTACGGAAACAACAGCGGGGATTATAAGAGAGTGGTGAATGCAAATTGGATGATTCACTTCTACATTTAGGTGATCATTGATAAAGATAAGATCAAGATATATACTATTAGACAGATTAGAAATCGAATAAAGTCATGCTGGGCTGAAAGAGTAAGGTAATTTTAGAAGGTAAAAGATGACCAAGAAATGTTTGGGATGTTAAAATCTCCCAATACAACGAATAGGTCATTATCACGGACATGGGTGGAAACTTCATTTTTGCAGGATAGGTGCTGCATATAAGTTTCAATGTTGGAAGAGGGAGGAATATATGAACAAGTTATATTCAACGAGCAAGATGCGAGAGTATCTTTTACAGAAAAAGTCTCAGCATTTGTGCTTGTTGTAAGTTGAACAATTTCCGACTCAAACGAGGTTTTAACAGAAATTAAAGCCCCACCACCTCTACGAGTCGGTCGATCTTGTCTATATACAGAGTAAGAATTTGAAAGCACTTCACAATCAGTTATTGTTGAATTAAACGAAGTTTCAGAGAATGCGACAATATCTGATTGAAAGAAATGCTATTCAAATAGCGAATTTTCATTTTGGACAGAAGCCCTCTAACATTCTGATATGTTAGGAAAATATCGGACGTTATCAATTTTTTGGTGCACTGTTCGAGGCGTCTAAGGATGTATCCGGAAGGATGACAGGCAACTGCTGATTTCGGCTTTTAGGCTTGAACTTGTGCACAATCATGTGGTCTGGCCAAATAATTGAGAACTAGTCACGAGGAACACTAATTTTAAAAGAAGAAATTTCTCGGGGAGTGAAGAAATTAAACTTCGTAACTGTGACTCTAGAAGAAGTTTTACTAGCAATAAATACAGCCACGGCTTCACTTGTGGTGTCAGAGGAAATTCTTAACACAAACACTTGCTTCCGAGGCGCAACAACATTTAAAATTGCCACAGGAGGTATAGAGGTAGAAGTGCTGCTAGTAGTTTGAACTTGAGTTCGTTAGGATTTACCTTTGCGATTACTAACAACACGGAAGTTATCATTGTTGACCGGTATTGATTCAACAACAAGCACGATTGTCAGCTCTTGCGGAGCTGCCAAGGTGGGGGAAGGGGATAGCGACAACATTGGAGATGAATCAACAAGTTGGGGCTCACACACAACCAGCAATACAGAAATTTCGGTGGTACAGAATCTTCTGCTTGCTTAAAAGTGCAAGATTTTTTGCAGCACGACTTTTCAAATTGACTATTGGGTAAAACTAGTTTCGGAGCATAGCGCAAAGCAGACAAAAAAGTAACGGCGCACGAGAAAAAAACAATAGCAGCAAAACGCTTCAGATGTCGGATTTTTACACAAAAAATGCTGTCGACCAAATCAACAACAAAAACTTTTCGACAGCACTGTGCAAATGTAAACAATGCACAATCAAGTACATTCACGAAGAGCATGTTAGGCAAAAAGAAAACCGAAATCAAAAACAGACACTCATAAAATTAAAATAAATAAATAAATGACTTACGGTCACAAGGGAAGAGCAACTTGCACAAATATTGAAGCTAATAACTTTGTATTGCTTTTATATATAAGATTCACAAAATAGGGTAGGTAATTATGCAGAAATCAAAATAAAAATTTGCCCAAAAAACACGTCTGTTGCGCTCAAGCTGAGAAATCTCTCTTTACCTTAATATCATTCCAATATAAACTTCGTCATAGAGAGCAGCGCCTTTCATAAAATTTGGAATGACAGGCAATAATAAAAGATAAAAAAGCAATTTCATAGCTACTCCTAGTCCTAGTTAATATCATGCCATTTTATGCCTATATATGCTTAAATAACTTTTTTGGTTTTTTAAAACAGCCCGACCTGTCTCGGCTAGAAACAAAAAAGGGTAGGTTCCTGATTCGTTATCTAACCATTATCGGAATTGAAAATCGGCTGTCGACGTATATTCAATTTCTAACATTTTGAGAAGGACGCGAATGGACCTTGTAAAGTTTAGGGGACATTATATTACACATTTTACAATTAAATTTAAGTTAAAAGGCTTTTGAAACATTGCGTAAACTATTTTTGCAGTTTGTATGTTTTTTTTCATTTATTCTTCTATTTTGTAGCTTGTTTATTAATACTATAATTATCATTTTGGACGAGATGTATGTGGATATCTTAAAACTTTAAAATTGAGCTTATGCGTTTAAAATAATTATAAATATATTTATATACTATTTTTTTTTTTTGTTCTCTTATTTTGTAGCTGATTTTCTTAAGTGAGACAGGCCTATTAGGAAGCTCTGTGGGGTTGTGCCGTTTGAGCCTACCTCTCCTCCTGCTTTTTAGTCTTCTGGCCAGTGCGCTTGGATGCATAGCTAGACGGACTACGTAGTTTTGGGACTTTTGACTTAGTATTTCTGCAATAGTTGGTACCTTGAGGTCCCTCACGGGGGAGCGCCTGTAACTAGCCCAAGGGCCTTGGAAAAACACGTATATGCTGTAGCGTAGATTTGAGAGGCGTACCGCCATACTGGAGGCAGTAAGGCGTTCTATAGGTACAGCTTATTGTCCAGAGATAACTTGCTGTTGGTGTTAAGTAACCATTTAGTTTTTTGCCTGAGCTTACAGCACATCTGTGCGATGTGCTATCCCAAGTGAGTCGGCGTTCTAGGTAGGTTTTGTTTACTTTTATTTTTTTACTTTATTTCTTCGCTAACAATTCTCTGCTAATACTATGTACAATTTCACTTAAGTATAGATATACTGGGGGCTAACAGGTGTATATATATATTTTTTTGAATATTAAAATATTAGAAATATTAAAAATATTAGGACGTCATCATGAGCGGGACGGCCGCGAGGTATTGCTTCGCAGAAGCTTCGTTCCTTATTTCCTGATTACTCCGCTGACGTTTTGTATTGTTCAGATCATTGTGTCTTTCACTCCTGTTTGTTGTTGAAATCCAATCCAGATTGTCCTGCAAATCTGTCCTCCAATCCAGGTAGTCCCATTATCCTGCTTATCCTCTGCGCTCTCGTTCCAGTTTGCTCAGTTCCGTCTGCTCAGTTTAAGCTGTTTTCCAGTATTATCAGGTCTAGGCACTCTACCGAGAACACCCTTCCGGTAATGCATTCTAACAGCTGGCATTGCTCTTTAAAACGTCCGCAATTCACTATGATGTGCTCTGCATCCTCCGTGGTGCTGTCGTCGCACCATGAGCACGAAGTGGACTCTTCTGGTGGGGCAGGTATTTGGAAGGTTTCGAGGACCACCATAATGCAGTTCCACTTCTCTGTATTAAGCGCTTTCCTGATGTCCAGCGTTGATATTAGGAAGTACTTTTTCACTACGTTTTACCATCTGGTTCCTGCAATAGCTCTTTCGGCTATGTCCTTCACTATACCGATTGCGTCCAATGTGGATCGTACTCTCCGAAAACCATACCGCTATATATACTGATAGCCCTCCGGCTGCAGCTATGGCTATTTTCAGGCGTGCACCGATTAATGCCTCTAGAACCTTTCCAGCTGAGTCGATCAGACACACTGGACGGTAGGATGACGGCTCCTCCGGCGGCTTGCCGTGCTTCGGTAACATCACGAGCCGCTGAATACCGTCCAAGCCGGGTGCTTCGACCGTCTTCAGTCTTCTTGCCGCATGTAAGACCTCATCGCTTGACACCTCGTCCATGGGCACTAAGCCTATATCCCTTGTGTGGTCGCGGATAATCGAGTCTGCCCTTTGGGGAAACAGATACTCTACTAACGCTCTGATTGCTGTCGGCTCCGTTGGCTGAGTGCGTACATTGGCGATGAGTTTATTTTACAAAGGTTTTGTACGCACTCCCCCACGGGTCGTGCTTCGCCGTGTCGCAGAGTTCCAGAAAGCATTTCTGCTTGTTTGCTTTTATGAGGTATTGTAGTTTCCTCCAGCTTGAGCGAAAGGCCGCTTGCCAATCCCTGAACGTAGGTGTCCCGCGTGTGCGCTGGTATATGCGTCTTATCCTGTTGCATTTCCGCCGTGCTTCGGCAATCTCGTCGTTCCGCCAGTATACCGTGGTGCCGGTGGTAGCTCATGCGCTTTGCCACGCTAGCTTCACATGCGTATTCCAGTTCCAACATAGCTTCCTCGGCCGTATGCTCTGCGCTTCTTCAAGATATAGGTGGTCCAATTATGTCGTGAATATTTGTCCAGGGATTCCACACGGTAAGATGTCCACCGATGCGCTGAGCTTTGCCGGTTGATTGGGTGTTCTCCAACTGTGCGCCAGATGTTAGCGTGGTCGCTTCCGTTGAACTTGTCGTCAACGCTTCAACTGGAAGAGCCCACCAGTGAGCTGCTGGCGCACGTTAGGTCCACTACAGAGCTAAATCCTACTCGCATGTTTTGCGAGCCTTGGTTTAGGAATGTTATGTCCAGCAGCGCGAATGCCTTCAGTACAGCTCGCCCTCTAGCATTTGTGAGCGAGCTGCCCTAGTCTGACGTGCCTCGCTTAGGAGTCGAGATACATTGTGAGCTCCATAAGCGGCAGGCTGGGCGACAAGTAGACGAAGTTGACCCAGAGCTCGCCAAGCGTGGCCCGCACAAAACCCTCGGCCTAGAGTACTTTGGTTAGTGGTATCGCTGTGACACTACATGCCCACAAAGCTGCTCTGACTGATTTGTCGATGGCCCAGTTGGCTCCCGCCCATATCCTGAAGGACTTGCTCAGTACTGCGAGGTTTGTTGGCCGTTCTCTTAAGGCAGGTCCTGTGCCGCCGCACAATGATTCATATTAGGCTAAACCAACTTGATTATTACCGGCGTTTTGGTGTCGAAGGTTCTTAATTTGCGTTTGGCAGCAGTTCCTCACCGTAGAAAACACCTGGGCAGAAATCGCGTCTTAAACCAAACCTGGAGCATGCCGATTTTTTCCGACTTTGGACCCATTAGCCCAATCAGTGTATTTTTGAAGAAATTCTTGAACCTGGTCAGTGGGTTAGTGATGCTGTCTGCCTTGGACCTTCACATGTAGTGACCTTCGATTCGTCCAAATCCTTCAAAGTCTCGAGGTTCGCTGACGTAATATCCTCAGTAAATTGTGTGTAGAACCAGGGAGTTGGTATGCTGCCTTGAAAACGCCAGATAAGATAGGTTTGTGCTTGGACTGCAGCAGTAGTCCTGTTTTTGAGAAAGCCGGCGAGTTAACAGAAGTATTGGGATGGTAATAAAGCCATTAATTGGAAAAAGAGGCACTAATGCCACATTGTATCGAACGCCTGTTTAACATTTAGCAAGGCTGCGTATCCAAGGTGTCCTGACCAGAAGCCTAATTAATTATGGGTGTCCTCCAGTGTGATTGGTACTGTTGTGGCTTTCTCGAGCTTTTGGTCAAACTGGTGTGTGTTTATAATAGCTAGGACTTTACTACTTTATTTACTTTACTTTATTTATTTCCGAAAACTACGCGAAAGAAGGAAATGTCTTTGACGTCAACATGTGTTAGACCAGAACTTTAGAACTTTATATTATTAACGTAGAGTAATTATCCTCAGAAACTACTTTGACCAAATCCTCGGAAAGGTTGTGGATGTTAATGATGCCTGGAAGCGGCTCGTTCCTCAGCTCTATGGTTTCAATGGTATCCCAATCGCCAATGGCTTATTCAGAGAAACGGTTGTGGTGCAGTTTGGCATTCTTTGACGTAGATAGCCGGTCATCTTCAGGATGCCTAATTTTCGCCGTAGTATCCTATTCGGTGAGATCGTGTTTTTTATTATTGTTGGCCTTCGTTCTCAGTAGCTGGCGTGTAAATTATTCCCGTGTGGGATATTGGCGTTAGCGTAGTGGAGCTTCGCTTTATATAGCGATTGCGCGATTCACCAGAATCACGTAAGATGCAGTAAGCCCAGCGATTTTGTTCGTTGCTAATATCGTCACAACACTATTAAATTACATAAGATAATATATATTTAATAAGAAGAAGGTTAGGTTCGTGATTGATCAGTCTGATTAATACGATGATTATAAATTAGTGTACATGCTGGCACTGTTGGTATAGCTAATCTTTAAATTTACGCTTATTTATATTTGGT